>FIZR01006169.1:0-18248 GCA_900060175.1 Ferrisia virgata
TGATGTCACATCTCTAATTTTTCTCAACATTTCAACATAAAATCATAAAATCAATAGTTCATAAAATAAGTCCACTGATGTCGTTCTAGTCATAAAAATCTGTCTATTGATGCCAATCCAATGATAACCAATCCTTCATAAAATAAGTCCACTGATGTTGTTTTAGTCATAAAAATCTGTCTATTGATGCCAATCCAATGATAACGTCACGATGTTGACAGTCCACCAATAACATCTCTAATTTTCCTCAACATTTCAACTTTAGTTCATAAAAAAAGTCCACTGATGTCATTCCAGGTCATAAAAATCTGTTCAATGGTGACATCACTCTGTTGACGATCCACTAATAACATCTCTAAATTTCCTCAACATTTCACTCTGAAATCATGAAGTGAATCCTTCATAGAATAAATCCACCGATGTCACATCTCTAATTTTTTTCAACATTTTAACTTAAAATCATAAAATTAATAGTTCATAAAATAAGTCCGCTGATGTCATTCCAGGCCGTAAAAATGTATTCGCTGATGTCAGTCCAATTATGACGTCACACTAATGACGGTTCAGTAATGTCATCTTATGATGATGGTCAACTTTTGACAATTTTTCCAGAATTCGTTATTGAACATCTTTTGACATTAACACATTTAAAAAAAAGATGTTTTTTTCGATTTTTAATGTAAATTGTAAAATTTTAAATCAAACAGGGCGTGGGTAAAGATCAAGTTAGAGACCTCGAATTTTTGCCACTTTCATTCGAAATCATTTCGCAACTTTTTTTTCACTATTTTCGTGCAATTTTCGAAAAAAAAAAAAAAAATCTAAAATTGGAACGCTCTACTGCTTATCTTTTGCTGCTTAAATTGAAAAGAATTCATTTTCAGAGTTTTACTCGCTCAGTATATTAAACCTATCTAATGATAATAATCAGTCCAAAGTGTATCGTTCGTATAAATATAGGTCTACACGTTTCTTATGTATATGTCTAAGCAGTATGTACATATTTGATTGTATTAAATGAAAAAATAATCTTCTTCAAGGTTGCTCATTCGCAGTGGAATACGTAATCGTGAAATAATTGTGAAAAAAAAAAATTAGATTAATTTCTACGATAATGCATTATAATAGTCGTAGAGTAGAGTGGAGGTGATGTGCGGTATTACAATACCAACCGTATCGTACCTAATGTACCTAATCTGCTGGTATACTCGATTCGCGTTTAAAAATCTAAGGTACACTGCGGAGATAGGTTATAAAATATATTTACTATTCGAGCACAGGTAGGTAGAGGTACATCTGCTATTGTTATTCCAATTATGGCGCTGCCTTATCTACCAACAGATACTATATGTATGTAGGTATAGGTATACGATTATTACAAAATAATACGAATATACATATACATACAAACGTATGTACAAAGCTATACTCATATCTACCGCCACCATAGAGATGGGTCAAAAATTTTCGAAACTTGTAATTAGTATGACCGCGACTGCGCTGCCAGAGTAAACATTTACAACGAATTATGTAATAATTGCTCATCGCATGATCTGCCCAATAAATGGCCACAGCGACGATGCGGTGGTGGATTCCCACTAAATTGCTGCGGATCAATTTTTTTCATTCGGAGGTGGTTCATCTCTTTCAAGTATAAATAAGTATTTTCATGTTTGCGTGCGTTTTGTTTTTTTTTTTTTTTGCCTTCAAATATTTCGTGAAAAATCCCACGCAACGACAAAGACGATAAATTTGGCTATGCTCTCTTATTATTCGTCAGCTGATTTTTCCAAGGTTTTTCGTGCTGGGAAAAATTTCAGTTTCGAGATGAGTACGATCATGTTTGCAGAATATACGATTATATGTACTTGTCGTACTGTTTTCCATTGGCTCTGGAAGACCTACGTACTTTTCTATAGGTACCATGGTACGTATAGACGTACGTCTACGAATAGTGCATTGAATCTTATTATTTTATTTTATTTTTTTTGTTCTCCTGCACTCTTTGGCAACACACTATTATACTCGTAGAGTACGACGACGATTTAGATGTGAATCACCTATGGTATCGGGATGAAATAAACGGTGGCGACGGCGACGTTCCGAAGGCATTTTACCATATTCAGCAAGTTGTTGCGTATTATTCTCGACTCGTATACGTGTTATGGGTGAAAGAGAAGTTGAGGTACTGTATAACTCCTACGAAGAGGACGACGTCGACGACGATGTAGCGTTATCGGTTAAGAAAGGAGGCGTCTTCGGAGGCAATTCCATGCACCGTTGTTTGCTACCCACAAACACCTTCTTATTACAACGACCTTCGTTCATCTTCCCACCTTTTTTTTTGTTACCTTTCGTCTCCACCAACTTGAGCGCACGAATTTCGTACATTTCAAGAGCTTATACCTATCTCAGCCCTTATGATGACTTTGTTGTCCATTTACATCGTGTACGTAGTAGGTAGGTAATAGGTATATTATATAGACGATGTACCCGGTGCGAAAATTTTCCTCTAATAGTTTGAAAGAGGTTTGACCTGAGCGTGTTTTTTTTTTTTTTTTTTTAATTTTTTCGCAACAAATGTCACGTCTTTTGTGTGGAAACGACGATGCACCGGAAGGTAGCGTACCACAGGTACATTGTACAGTACAATTTACTTGATAGAGAATCATATAGGTATATGTATAAGTATAAATGTACTACCTTCCTATTGTGTAGTTTAATTGATATAATGAGCCGAGATTATATCTATGTTGTTGGCGTTGCGGTCTAGGACAGTTTTCTGAACTTTAAGGTCGTCCAAAGTAGTACGAGAATTATGCAATGCTTACATACACACACACACACACACACCAACACCACATTCGTCTGCTTATGAATATTCTCTTCTACGTAATGTAAATGTTGATTCAAAGTACTACTCGTGTAGGTATAGGTACTTGTTAGATACGATGATGATTTTTGGGAATTTGCGCTTTCATTTGTCCGACTCATGCATGAGCATGCAGACAATTACAAATATAAAAATACGAATTTATCGATCGATGTGTCTAGATATAGTAAGGCCAGGTACGTATAAAAATATGTGACGCTTGCAAATTTCTCCGCATTTTCCAAGGTCATTACGCGACGACGAATATCCGGTTACCTATCGATAAATGCATTAAAGCAAATAGCGATATTTTATGGTGCCATTATTATTGGATGATTGTGAAATTTAAATTTCGAGAAATTATTTATCGCAGATGAAATTTCAATCTTCGACGTTTTGAGATGATGATGAAAAATTTGCAAACTTTTTTTTTTTGCGAATCGGCTGCGTGTGTTTTTGTATGGATAATTCCAGGGATGAATTAATGGTCAGTACCTATAAAAGGAATTAGAGGAGTATGCTTGAAGACTAAAACTTAATCCTTGCACAAGTTCATTTTTCAGCTTGCTAATATTTTTCAGGGTCGTTGAAGGTCATCAATCGTACGTGTCACATCCGGGTTCCATTTTTCTTTCCGTAGTTTAGCCCTATGCTTTAGTCCACTTCACCCACTTCGGTGACCATATCGGATAGAAATACCGGCTTTGTATTTCAACTCGCCTTGGCATTTTTTCTTACCCTCAGCACTGTATCAGTATCGCTTGTAATTTGATAAAAAACAAATAACGCATCGCAATGGGTAACATTTTCAGCCTGGTTTTTTGTAAAGGGAAGAAGATACGCGAATTATCTTTTTATGAAATGAAAAAAAGAGCGATGGTTTCCCGAGAAAAAAATGTAGGCATTTTTCTCTACCAGAGAAAAATTTTATGCCATGGATTCACATGTAACATATCCATATCAATATTTTAACACAATGTGCAATAAGCGATCATAATTATGTTTATTATTAAAAATTTCAAATTAAAAATGCTTACTCTTCTCTTCACTCCATTTTGACATTTTATTTAATTTATTTTTATTTTTAATTTTTTAGTTGCTTAATTTTAAGTTTTTACAATTTTTTTGATCTTCTAATTTTTAAATTCTTTAAACTTTATAATTTTTTTAATTTTTCAATTTTTTTTAATATTTATATTTTTTTTTTACTAAAATTTTTTCATTTTTTATTTATTATTAATTTGGTACTTTAAAATTTGTTAATTCTTTTTATTTTCAATTCTTCTGTTTAATTTTATTATTCGTTTTATTTTTCATTTTCCTTTTTTTGCTGTTTTAACTTTTTTTCATTTTTCAATTTTTCGAGTTTTGAATCAAAAATTCAAATCAAAAATCAAAAACGTCACGTTTCCAGAAAACGACCTTCAGTCCTGAGACATATCCATGTAAAAATATCCCCCCTCACCGTTTGAAAAGAATTTTGTACTCGCGAGTATTTGAGGAAATGTTATAATTTTTATATTCATTTTTATTTCCAAGAAAAACGCATTTCTAACAATTTTTGGGTTTTTGAGAGCCACTCAATTACCTAAAAGAGTTGAAAAAATTGCAGGTACTCATCAAAACACATACTTCTGTGAAAAAAATGTTTGTACTCAGTCATTCAAAGCTTTCTTTTGTTAACCCCCCCCCCCCCCGTGAAAAATTTTTTGTTGAAAAATCCCATCATCGCTCTAAACATTTGGATAAAAATCATAACTTTTTTCAGATACTTACTAGTAAATATAGAATTTTTTTCTGAAAAATCCATTTTTCGAAATTCTGAGCAAATGAAAGGATGGGGAAGGGGGTGGGAGATTTTTTTGAACTTGAATTTTTTTTTTCAAAAATACCAGATGATGTTTTGTGAAAATTTTGAAAATTAGAGATCAAGGACATTTTGCCTATTTTTACTGAGGAATATGCAATTCAGCCTGCGAGTTTAATTTGGAAGGGAGATATTCGTGCCACAATCTCAAAAAATAAGAAAAATTTACCACAATATTAGATTCTTGAGGGTGTGGGGGGGCTGAAATGGGGCTGAAAAATTGAAGCTCCCCCCCCCTCAAACATCTAAGATGCCTACTACATGCACATGTCAAAGGGAAGACATGCGTAGAGCAGCCTTATTTTCAAGATCAAAAAAGTAATAAAACCCTTATTTCTCCTCTCCTAATTGACTTAGGGGGCGAATTTTTGGATATGTTAAGATATGCCTTGATCCAGTTGTTTAGGATTTGTAACATGACTTTGCTGCTGTGTGGAATCAGAGCGATGGTTCGATAATTAGAGCATAATCTTGCATCTCCTTTCTTATGCAAGGGACTCAGCACTGACTTACACCATCAGTAGGCCATTTACAACTCTGCCATATCACACAGCAAAGTTACCATACTGCTTTGATTCCATTTTCAACAAGAGCCTGCCACAATTCAGCTTCAATACCATCGTAACCAGATGCTTTGCATTTCTTTATCGTATTTACTGCTTCCCTTACTTCATCAAGCAGGATGTTTCGCTCATCTTCACCTGTCACTTCGACTGTAGAAACCAATTGGTTTACCTCTTAAGTTCCGCAGGATTCCTCTAGAATTCCACACAACTGAATCGTCATCTTTTTTGATCTCGTGAGTTCTGGGTTTAAAATCTCTAGCGATCTGGCGAATTTTTTGTACACTGGATTGGTCTCATTACAGTCTACATATTTCTGTATTTTATTGCATGATTGGTTAAGGTAGGCTTTTCTGTCTCTGCGAAAACACTGCTGGACTGATTTGTTCAGCAGCCTGCATTCTTCGTTGTTGCCACGACATTTGGCTTGCCTACACTGCTCTGTAACCAGCAAGGTATCCTCTGTTATTCATGGTTGCTTCTTTTCTAATTCGCGTTCTCTTTCCTGAATAACTGACTCACAGGCACGAGTAATGTCGGTTTTGATTTCTTCCTATACGTTGTTTGGGTCTTTTGTATCCGAACACGTGATATTTGTCTTAGCAGCCACCTTCTTCAATTCAGCATTGTTTAGAAAAGCCCTGTGCTTTCTTCTTTGGCCTTTTCACGCTGATTCCCAGCCATACTCCTACCACTCGGAATTGATGATCTGACGCTGCATCAGCTCCTGGATATGTTTTGGCTCTAATGATCGACGGTTTTCATCTTTTTTGGATTAGAACGTAGTCAATTTGAATACGAGTACGACCATCACAGGACTTCCACATGCATAGTCTGCGGTTTTGTTGTTGTAAAAAGGTATTTGCCAGCACAAGTTGCTGTTCCACGCAGAACTGGAGAAACCTACCTCCGCGTTCAGTCGTTATTCCTAGACCATGACTACCAACTACTCCATAGTAAGCATCACTGCTATCAAGTCTTCCCAACTTTGGCATTTAAGTCTCCCAGCACCAATTTTATGTCGTTTCTTGGTAGTGAAGCCAGTGCTTCTTCAAGGACACTGTAGAATAAAATCTTAAAAATTGAGAAACAAAAGTTGTATGGTATATCCAAAAATCAGCCTAAGATGTCCGTTGGGATTTTTCCATTTTTGACTGCGGAAAAGTCTGTTTCACGACGCATACCTTCTCTCCAAATTGAGGCGCATGTACTTTTAGTAGGGGATGTTCATAGATTTGCCGTTTCGGAGTTTCCACTTTTCAATCCCATTGCATCATCTAATAAGTCAAAAAATGGGAAGGGATAGGGGGTAACTGCTAAGTTACTACTCTGAATAATACCTGCTTCAACTTCGCCGATATGATAGCAGATTCGCAGACCTTATTTGTACAATATATAAATATACAAAACAGGTAAATTTATATCAATAAATATAAAGAAGACTACACCGTGTTTTTCATCTCATCGTCTCCACCGAGGTAATAGATTAGCATTTTAACGAACGCAAAGCATAAATGTGCATAATAAACGTACGAATGAGCGAATAAAAATACGACGACAGGAGGGGTAAAAACATAACCTAGAACTTTGCCAAGTACACTTTGCGCGCACACGATGAACAGTTGGTTGGATGTTGAGAGATGTACCTTTGTTTATTTATCACAAACGTGAATAAATAGACCAATTATGGCTGGTCGGTCGGTTGGTCGGTGCCAGCAATGATAATTAGCAGTCGTTAAAAAAAAAAAACTTCAAGTACTCCTGTCTACTAAATACACGAAAGCAATCGTCAGTACATTAAAGTTATGTACTTGGTAGTTGGTACCTCTACCCAGAACATATACCTATTAGAAGAAAAAAAATAAGGTACGACGTCGATGGCGGTGGTGACGACAAACGAAGATGATTTTTATACGAACTCGGTACACTATACGATGAAGGTATCAGGTACACCTTATACTTTAATAATCAACATTTCTGCGTATACTGTGAAAATATCCTTGGAAATTGCTGGTAAGTATAAATGTTTGTACTATATAATTCGAGCGATTATATTAAATTTCTAAGAATACAAGATGGAATTTTTTTCTACTCATTCGGCTGCCGAAAAGATTCGAAAAATTTAAATGGTAAGTTCGACGTGCGACGATGCGTGATGGCGCATAATGATACCCAAATATCAACTTGCAAAGAGACCAAGTTGGAAAAACGTAAGTACGTAGACAATTGTGATGCAGCGATATCTTTTTATTCTTTTCTCTCTTTCTATCTTTGATAACTCGACGATGTTACACCGCTTACGTGGTTATGGTTCATTGGCATGGTACCAAATCGACTTTGTTTCGCTTGGTAACTCGTCGTAACAATCTGGTACCGCAGCAGAGAGAAAGAGCATAAGTAATATAACAGTTTAAAATCATAGAGAAAACTAGTAGAATTAATTTGCCATAAGAGATGTCAGTTCCGTCAGATTTGCATACAAAGTTGATACGAATATCGCGTATACGGTACATCCATATGCCGAAGTGTTTAGCTCTAGCAGACTGCCATACACGAGGGAGTGCTTATGAAGTTGCCAAAGAAAAGTGTTCGGATTTGGCTGCAGTTTTTTATGTACTTACGAATACGATATAGCTGTTATGTAATTAATGCTGAATTGAACGACGAACAGTTGCGTACATAAGACGTCGCATCGATACTACGTGGGATTTCTATTTGAAAAAGGAATTTCTATCGTGGTAGGTAGTACAAGTATATATGTACGTATCGAACGTGCATCGAACAGTATTCTTCTGTATTGATCAGCTACTAGAATCTAATTTTATTGATAATTACCATCTCGAATGGGTATTTTATTGCGAATTGATGGCAGTGAACTTGAAACCAAGAGTGATGGTAATTGCTTACGAATTAATGACGGGTACTCGTAAATTATCGTCGATGCTAATAAAATAGTGGAATCCAGAGATGATGGCGCGTGAATAGTACAAGTACCTACACTGAAAAACATCATTACATTTATGGTATGTTCACTTGTGTCGAACAAAAAAACAAAACTAGACGAGAAGAAATTCAAAATTCATTCCATATCGATACTAAATGACGAGTTAAACGTAAATCTACGAAATTTTCGTAATGCTTGCATGAAAATAATACCAACGCAGTTCATTATAATTAAAATCACTATCGAAAGCAGCAAAAAAATCACGGTTATCAATCAAGAATAATGAATTTATAATAAACAATTTGAATGTGGACAATTTTTTTTTTTTTTTCGGAAATCATCGTAATTTATAACGAATTATATAATGATTAATTAATGGGAATGTAAATAAATCCATGATGAGTTGAAATGACCTTCAAAAATACAAGCGAACACAAGAATTTTCTGTACTTACGGATAAATCACTGTAACCTGAAGTAATTAAGGCGAATTAAGTTATCTTTATGTACTTCAATTTTGGCGAATACCATGCAAACAATGGAAAATTCAAGTTATACTACCAACGGTCATATTGTATTATATAAAATCACTAGTAATTTTTGGTAATTACTATAGACCATGGTAATAGCGTTCAAATACAATTAAATTACAACCAAATACGGTAATAATGGTAATTTACCGGTGAATACCAAAGATTACGGTAATAACAGGTAATAAACAAGTAATTACCATACATTATGGTAATAGTGAGTAATTATCAAAAATTATGGTAATACCTGGTTATTATAATAATATACACGTAACTGCCTAAAATTACTGTGAAAATGTGTAATTACTGTAATAACAAGTAATTATGGTAATATACAAGTAATTAACTGAAAGTAGTATGCAATACACCTGATACTGGACACATTAATTTCAACGGTTCTTCAACCTAATTTATTCCATTCCTATCCATTTAATAACCATTAAACATATTTTTACCCCTTCAACAAGCGATCAAAAATTTCAACTTTTTATCATCGAGAAAAAAATGATGAAGCAATTTAAACAATGGATATTCATTTTGACATGGATATACATGTCTTAGAGCTGAGGATCATTTGGTGAAAATGTGACGTTTTTGATTTTTTATGATTTTGTTCAAAAACTTGCGATTAAAGATGCTAATGAATGTATTCGGCACTTCATGTTAAAATATTGTTTAAAAAAGTAAAAAATTGAAAAAAAATTAAAAAATTAAAAAAATTAATGACTTTTATCCTTAATTGAAATCTTGACATGGGTGTCTATTTGAAAAAAATAAAGAAAGAAAAAAATTAAAATTGAATAGTAAAAAATCAATAATTAAAAAAATCAAAAAACAAAAATGAAACGTTTTTGACTTTTGATGTTTTTGATTTTTGATTTTTGATTTTTGATTTTTGGAGTTTTCGGTCGAAAACTCGCGAAAAAAGATGATTATGAAAGTGTTTATCGGTTATTGAATAAATATAAACGAAATAAGTTGGGATGAAGAATCATTGAAAAATAAGGTGGGTCAGTATCAGGTATATTACATATTACTCCTAAAATTACGGTAATAATGGGTAATTATGGTAATTACATAATAATATCAGTTATTACCTGAAATGATAATAATTCTCGAAAGATGATAGCCCTAAATTATCTGATATAAAGACCATACGGATCAGGTGTGTGCTCAGCAGTTTTTGGGGGCCTCATGCCGACTTAATTAAATGAGCCCCTTATTCTTACTAACCCACATTTCTTCTATGATCTTTTCAATTGTACACCGTTTTAATATTTATTTTACCTCATGTAATGTGATTAGGAATTCCTCAATAATGGAGGAGACATCATACATTTTACCTAAGCGGTGAGGGAACGGGGGGAGGGAATCTAATTTTTTTTGTAATAAAGGATACAGAGCTTGAATTTTCTAATTTTCATTCGAAAACTTCCATTCAGTATCAATTTTTACGTCTATTTTCCCGCAAAATCCCCACCTGCCACCCGATGGAGATATTTTGAAAATTCATTTGAATTTAACGTTAAAAATATATTTGGAATTATGAATTTCTTTATTTCTGGTTACATTTCACTTACTTTTCAACGTTTATGAAAAAATATCGTTTAAAGTCATTGCAAATTGACCAAAAATCACGATAAAAATAAGTGAAAAGGCATCGAAAGTTGGATAAAAATATCACATAAATAGCCTAAGTGAAAATTATTAAAAAATCACCAAAAACTCGGAACTATAAACTCATTTATGTCAAATCTTTAGATGATTTTCTAACGATTTCTTCAATGTTATAGACACATTTTCAACGAATATTCAATATTTTTTTAATGTGATTTTTGATCAATTTTTCGCATTTTTAATCCATTTTTGTCACATTTTTACCCAATTTTCAATTATTTTCAACAATTTTTGGTCAATTCTTTGCATTTTTCATGTAGTTTTGTCAATATTTTACTTAATTTTCAACGATTTCCATCGTTTTGTAAATCTTGTTTCCAAAAATTATAGTTTTTGGGTAACTTGGAGCCCATTTCTCAGTTTCTCAGAGCGAAGCCTAGTACCACTGCAACCAACATTATACTTATATACGATAAATTTTCAATAATGAACGCAAATTGATCATTCTTAGGTTACATTTTGGTTAAGGATATTTAGGTTTCCTCCTCCTCCCTCCCTTTCAGCAACTAAAATGAAAGACTGCGAGTTATTTGGAAAAGTTTCGAGCTATTCAAGAAAATCAGGTTGGTCGCGAACTGCTCAGTTCTGACACTGATATGCGATCGCAACTCGGGCTACTTTGGGTCATGCCTCGGGTATCATGGGCCCCTGAATTCATTTATCCACTAAGGTAATCTCACGTTAGTCCTTCACTCAATGGGTTAATGTTATTAATCCATCGATGGATGGAAATGACTAGCAAACTTGCGACGTTATTGTAATCGATCGTGTCATCGAGCAAATTAAGAAATACTGCTTCTATTTTTTCAGAACGAGATCATTAAGTTGCAAATATAGGTGGGTACGTGGGTACGTGCACACATTTTCGTGACACTAAACAAAAGCATCGCAGAATAATGGGATCCGTAAAGTAAAGTTCATTTAGAAAAAAAAAAAATGTCGGTTAAAAAAAGTATCATTACAGTAAAATAAGAATTGACAACATATCATTTTAACGTTTCTTCGTATGAATCTCTCAACACTGCTACTGCCTAGTCATGTTTTAATTTTACGTCCACATTAAGACACGTGAGAAATGAAAAAAAAAACAGCGACTGTCAGCCAATTGTTAAATACCTATCTCGTTAAGGTGTAGATAAGTAGGAACGGTACATAAATCAACGTAGAAATTCAAACCCCCAACATCTGGCAACCATTTCTGCGCCAGAGTTCGCTGCAGTTCTCAAACGATTTAATTTTATTCGCGAAACAGCCTTCAAATTCGTCCTAAGGTCAAAGAGAGCACCTCGCTTTCGACAATAAACCCGGCAACAATTTATTCGCAATAGGTAAACTCACGTTCGTCCACACTCATTTCATGATACCCAAAGGAAAACCATACCTAAATACTTGGAAACGACTTGTAGTATCGGCCCCGCTAAAGTCAATATACATATTACCACAAGACTTTAAATGCGTTCTCGTAAAAATGAAACCTAAAGAACAAAAAAAAAAAAAAAAAAAAACACATCGCAGGGGCTCTTTAGGCATAAAAAAGAAACCAAAAAAAAAAAAAAAAAAAAAAAAAAACACATCTCAGGAGCTCTTTAGGCATAACGAAGAGACCGGTGGCGTGGCGGTGGCTTTATCGTTGCAAAAGAATGTACTTCAGCCTAAGCGTACCTTAATACCTATCTCGATCGTGCGTCCAACAACAATAAGAAAAAGCCCGACTGAAGCGAGCCAGACGAGTCGATATTGTGCATACATTTTTATGGCTTTACCGTCAAAGAAACAATACCTTGCGAGACCTTGGTAGATGGCAATTTATTGCATTTTCATATTGGTCATAAAGTAAAACACCAACTCGTTCGTACCAGTGCAAGTAGATATGCTTTAATTCAGCCTCGGATACTTTGAACGAATCTTTTAGCCATCCCATATTCACTATACTTTCTTGCAAAGTCTCCCTCCTATTACGTAGGTATTTTTACATCAATGTATAAAACTGTATGGCTAGGTCGGATTTTGTTTGTGTTTCTTAAATATATATTACAGCCATTATTATTGGTATTTTACTTCGATGAAACGAGGTAAAAATTTTAATTGCCCAATTCAATTTTTCAATTACAAAAATTTGTTAAAAGTTAGGTAAGCTTACAGAGTTGGAATCAATATAATGATCATTACCTATTCAAAATGAACGTTTGTCCTGATTTCTCATCAACAGGTATTTTCTATTTCAAAGTACCAAACGAATAGTTTTAGAAGATTTTCTACAAGCAATTGTCAAAGAAAACCGTGCTATTACGAACTATCGACCGATAGAGGACACCGGGGTAGAGAAGGGGGATCAAATAAATCTCTTTGAAGGGTCTAAAAGATCAGTAAAACCATTTTCAAGCATTTCAGATTTATATTCTTATTTATTTTACTTTGTTTATCCCCTCCCTTCGTTTACCAGTTCATTGTAGACCAAAATCATTTATATTAATGCAGTAGGCCGAGACTGGGAGCGGATTTGATTTGCATACGTAGGAATGGCCTTAATGTTAAATTCAGTAGAAGGGAAGAAATGGGGAATTTAAGCCTTTTTGATCATGAAAAAATGTTAGTCCATGCACGTCAATCCCTCCAAATTGAGGAAGAGGGCTGAAATTTCGCATGCACATTTTTTAGGGGTACTCGATATGCTTTAGAAAGTTTAGGTTTTTCAACCCCATTTTGGTCAGTTTTTCACATAATTTATGAGTTTGTTCTACGCTTATTTTGCTTCCAAAATTAGACAAGGGATCAGAATGATGGCCTCGATTCAAAATTCATATAAGTAAAAGATTGAAGAAGGGGGTGGGGTAAGGGGTGGTGTAGACGATCAAAAGTTATTTTACACCAATCAATATAAAATCGAAAGTTATATAATATCAAAAAAAAAAATTAGAACCCATCTTTTTGAATTTGAAAAAATAGGTTTTTCGCATTTTTCTTCGAGATAAGAGATTGGAATTTGCCATGTAGATTAACGAAGTGTCTTGCACTTTTTTTTTGGAGTTTCATCCAGGTAATTAGGTTTAGTATTTTCAATCAATTTAGTAGTGTGATGAGAGATGATTTCATCAACGTCAAAATTTTCTGTTTTCAAGGAAACACCAGCTCTAATGAGCAACGTAATCATCTCCTTACATTCGGATTCTTGTACAGCTCGAAAAGATCTCATGTCTTTGGAGACGAAACTAACGAAATTGTTGACTACATTCTGTTTGGCTGCTTCATCAAGCTTAGCTTTTTTTGATTGACAACGATCACTTTCAATAGAATTTCGGAAGTACTTATGTTTTGTTAAATTTGTGGTGCTGGACCTTCTCACATAACACACGAGGAATTAACCTTTTTGTAGATGAATCTTGTAGACAGAAAAAGTGCGACCAAACTTACTTAGCAAAAAAGGTTTCAACTCGTGTTTAATTTTTATGATACTGCCCTCTGCAAAATGTTCCCACAAACTTTTTTGCATTTTTTCACGAAACTATGATGGAATTTTTTTTTTTTGAGAAACGTCCTCCTGAAATCGACGTAGGATCACAATTTCTAAATGCTAAATTTCGAGTTTACCTCCAATGATTAATTTTTCAGGGGCATTCAAAAATTATAATTTTTGTTAAAAATTAAAAAAATGTATTTCTATTAAAAAAATTCACCAAAGGGAACATATTTCATCTATTTTAGACCCTCGAATGCAATTTTTCAGTTTTTCCTTTTTTTTTTTTGAACCATTCATAGTGTATTTTAGAATGTTGGGATGCATATTGAGAACCCCTGGAAAAGCTAAAGGCTATGAAAACTGACCTCAAATGAACAAAGGTAAATATACTTGGCATATTTCACTATGAATTTACTGAAACCGATTTTTAATGTTGCAAAAAAAGTTCTTGAAAAAAAACGAAAAAATTTTTTAGCCTGATTTTTGTAACACATTACAATCTTGAGAATTGAAAAAAAAAACATCGCTGCGATGTTTTATCCTAATCAACATTGCGGCTAGGAGGGGTTCAATGGGGCTAAAAAGTCGAGAACTCCAAAACTCACATCTGGGACCCCTACTAAATATTTCAACCACCTGGCTCAATTTGCAGAGGAGTTATGCGAGGACTAAAATCTAAGAATAAGAAAAAACAACCAAAAAAACCACTTTTTCGGGCCATGAGAGGAAGAAATGAGGCTGAAAAGTCGAGACCCTCAAACGGTAAATCTAAGGATCCCCCCCTCCCCCACCACTAAATGTACATACCCAATTTCAAATTCCTAGCTCAATTTGGAGGGGACTTAGGTGAGAAACAAACTTGAAAACCCCAAAAAATGAGAAAAATCGACCAAAGAACCTCTTTTTAGGGGCTGTGAGGGGGTACAATGATGTTAAGAAAGTCAGAAACCTCAATAGGTACATCTAGGGCTCCAATTATATGTACATAGCAAATTTCAACTACCCAGCTCAATAGCGAAGGGGGGATAGGAGAAGAACAGTCATTTTTCAAGGTCAAAGAGGAGGGAAATCCGCGCATCTCCCCTCCAATTTGACTTAGAAGGTTGATTATTGGATATGCCATGCAACTTCTGATTTTCTGTACGTTGACTAAAAAAGGGGAAATTTTTGAGTTTTTGACCCCTCAGGGCCCCCTCCTTCAAATTGGGGCATAACTGAATTTTGACCCAAGGTCATCACCACTCATATATATCTAACCTGACGCTAAACTGAGCCGATTGACTGAATTGGAGCGATTTTGGTTGGTATCGAGCGGGGTAAATAATTTTAAATAAAAATAAATATCTGGAATGGCTAAAAATTGTCTTGATGGTCTTCTAGGGCACCAAAACGGATTTTGTTGATATCCCCCCCCCCACCCCACTCCCATGGTCGATAGACTGTAATATCTTGGTTTTAATTCTCCACATGACATAGGAAATCAGGTTAAAAATTAAAAAATGAAAAAAGTTGATATAAAATAATTAAAAAATCCGAAAACGAAAAAAATTAAAAAATAAGGAAAGTGAAAAGTAAAGAAAATAAAAAATTAGAAAAATTGAAAAATAAGAGAAATTAAAAATAAAAGAAACCAAAGAATTGAAAAAAAGTTGAGAAATTGAAAAATAAGAGAAATTATAAACAAAAGAAATCAAAGAATTAAAAAAAAATTGAAAAAAAATTGTAAAAAGATTAGGTAGATGTTTTTAGCTCGTCAATAGTAAACATTAAAAGAATGTAAATTTTGATATTTCACAATTTCTCCGTTTTTGACAAGAATATGTCTTAGGGATTGGAATAGGGGATCCGAGGACGGTGTTAGTTTTTCCATTATTTTCCTATACGACCTTTAAAAGTCTACTTTATCGCCTAATCATCTGTTCAAGGACTTTATTTAATTTATAGTAATTCTTTTCAGGCAGTTTTACAGCCAAAATCGCTCAGGTAGATGTAAATACTACAATAGCACCAAATTACCAACACAACCAACACCCGATGGCTAAATCCAATACACCGGTATCCTTGAGAAACTCGTAATAAATTTTCGAACCCCCTAAAAAATCGTTCTACTTTAATAACGATCGTACGTATACAAAAAGCCAGCAAAAAAGCATTTAAAAAACGTTGCGGCTTTGACGATACGCTTGTAAAACGTCAATCGGCCATTTTCCATTTGCACATAGTTCTTCAAGGTCTCGACACTGGTCAGCTGTCCGATGATGGCAATTTATAGCTGGACCGTAGACTGTATTCGATGGAGGATAAAAAACACGAACTATATGTAAATCCGCGCCATTCCCCATATTCAGCAACACGCGACGGTTTTTTTTTTTTTTTGGACGTTGGCGTTAAGAGGTGTTTCGCGGAAAAGGCTGCCTGAGAGATGAGTTAAGGTCATTGGCTTCGTTCCATACAAGTTGTGGCTACATCTTGTTTGTCGAATAATTAAAAACCAAACGTAATAGGCCTGTATGGACTTCTGTTGGCGAAAAAATTAAATAGGTATAATTTTTCGCAGGCTCGTAAAAATAAAAATCGTAATTTTCGTACAACGGAGCGGAGCGGAGCGGCGTGAAACTATAACACCTAATACGATGGCTCCTTAAAAATATACAGTTATCTCGTATACTCGCGTAGCATTATAATGAAAATACCGACTATATTTTAGTGTGTGCTCATTCTTATTAAAATAGCTACACACACGTACACACATACACACACATGTACGTATACGTATACGTACGAAACATGAAGACTGAAATAGCTCTATTAAATACGAACAACTCGGCTCATCGGCTGGAATCTAGTTTGATCGACTGTATACTGTGTGCTGTGTTGTGCTGTGAAAATTTGCGTGAGGTAATCTCCGCCTCTATATTATTTCTGAAAAATATAGTATAACCGGTTCGCTCATCCTACAAGCCATTATTTAACCGTTAATTCGCCGCTTTATAACGTACGTCTCTTATTATATATGTATATGCATGTATCGCGATGACCAAATGATCGCGAACGTAGGTTTACCAATGTTAGGTAAAGCTAAAGGTAAGAGTAATATGCATCCAGAAATGGATACCACAATAGCAACAACAACAACAACAACAACGACGATGATGCAAGCCATCGAAAATAAGTGAAAAAGCGCAGGCGAAACCTTCTCGTATTCAACTTAATCCAACATCTATCCTCAATCCTCTCCTTATCACATGCAAAAACCGGTTGATCAGTTGACTGAGAAAAGTTTCACTTATATTTACTCACACTCGTTTGTTGCAGGTACAGGAATATATATCAAAGAGCGAGAACCATAAGTGAGTAAGACAAAGTCGGAGTCAAAACGACAGCGAAAAAAAGAAAGAAAAAAAAATCGGAAGTAAGATGCGTATACGGTGCGGTTCAGTGATTTTGGACAATGTACTGTACCAGGCAGGGGCCACACTGCCACAGTGTGCTGTCATCTTCCGTTACAATAAGATGAATACCGCCATAAGTGACCGTGCTGCATCGCTTCGCCTATACAGTCTTCTTACGGTGCGGCGTTAATTTATTCGTCGGCATATAAATTTGCCTATATATATATATTTCTGTTTCTTTCTAACCGATTTATCGATATGTTTTCCAACGGATTTGGACAAGCTAAAAAATTACATTTTATAATAATGTAAACTCTGTTGAACCCCCCGCACAGTAAATAATACGTAGCGTAATGCAGACAACCCAGCAGCCATTATAGCAGATTCTCTTCAAGGATCATAATGTTACTTAGTACGGTATAAGTGGCTAGGCCTACCATCTATACATTTTATACTCCAAGTACAGGTTGCAACAGTGAAATTGGTGTTTCACTTACAAAACGTATAATACGAGTATACCTAGACCTACTCGCCTATGTCCACTCAAAGCGAGATGTTGTCGCATAAAAATTTATAGCTACGAATAAGCACAGACTGTACGAGCATTGCATTGCCCAGCAGCTTTACGTATACTCGGCGAGTACCTGCATAATATCGAGATATATGCGAGTTGCAGTCGACTCTAATCTGATGCTAGAATCTCCTCGCATAAGTATAGTACGCAAAATACTGTATACTTGCTCGTGTGATTTACACACAGCGATCCGTCGCGACGCGACCACTCGCTAATATCTGTTTTTTTTTTTTTCACGGTTCCGAAACTATTCTTACGGAAATCTTCAAGAGTCAGCAAACAAGATTCAACTCTGGTGCTCAACGAACGGATTAAAAATTTCTCCAACTAAATCTATAGCAATTCACTTCTGCAGAAAATACAAATGTCCCAA
>FIZR01006170.1:0-30309 GCA_900060175.1 Ferrisia virgata
TAAAATTATTTACTCTGCTTGATACTGACAAAAATCGCTCCAATTCGGTCAATCGTCTCAGTTTGGCGGCGGATTAGATATACGTGAGTGTAGATGAACTTGGGTCAAAATTCAGTTATGCTCCCATTTGGAAGAGGGGGTGCTAGGGGGCCAAAAACGCAAAAATTGCTCCATTTTATGCCAATTGATAGAAAATTGAAAGTTGTAAAACATGATTTAAAAATCAATCTCCTAAATCAATTAGGAAGTGAGATATGGGGGCTTTCCCTGTTCTTAATCTTGAAAATGAGCTTTCCTCGCCCTATTTCCCCACCAAATTTAACTAGGAAGTTGAAATTTGGTATGTACATTAAGTTGGACACCTAGATGTGTCTTTTGGGGGGTTCGACTTTTCAGCTCCATTTCACTCCCCTCAAAGCTCCGAAACAGTGGTTTTTTGATAGGTTTTTCTTGTTTCTTGAGTTTGTTCCTCGCATTACTCCCCTACAAATCGAGCTAGGAACCTGAAATTAGATATGTTCATTAATTAGGGGCTCTAGATGTATTTTTTGGTGGTCGCGACTTTTCAGCCCCATTTCACCGCCTCACAGCCCCAAACAAAGTGGTTTTTTGTTAGATTTTTTCAATTTTCAGAGTTTGTTCCTCGCATAACTCCTTTCCAAATTGGGCTAGGAAGTTGAAATTAGTTACATCTCGTCTTTAGAGACCCTTGACGTGCCTTTTGAGGGTTTCGACTTTTGAGGCCGATTGAACCTTCCTACCTGTAATACTGATTAGGAAAAGGCGATGCTTTTTTTCAATTCTCATGGTTGTAATATGTCACGAAAATCAGACTGAAAAAGCATCACTTGCGATCCTTTTTTTTTAATTTTTTTTTTTATACACAAAAAACTTGTAATATGAAATTTTTTCCCCAAAATTTTTAAGCATCTCGGAGAAAATATAATCATGCCTAGAGGTGGAAGGTACCATATTACTTCAAGAAAAATTTTCTCATTTGATACTTACAGCAGTTTTCTCAAAAGTTGAGGGCAAATATTTGAAACTTTTTCAAGAAATTGAAGTGTTTTTTCTTACATTATTCAAGATATCTCACGAACCTGTGGACTTTTACTTTCAATTTTTTTACTGGAAATACTACACCATACACGTTACACTTTTGCGCAAACCGGACGACCCTAGCATTTCTAAATAAAAACTTGAAAATTTTTTAAAATGACTTCAAATTTTTAGAAGACAAAATCAGATTCTTGCACATTTGCCCCTTTACTAATTTGGATAGGCAAAACATTACGTACGTCTAACTTGAGTTGCTCTACTGGTGGTATGAAGGAAGTATTATCGAAGCGGAACACCTTACATATGTGAACTACAATAAATCTAAGCCTATTAGCCGGATTTAAGCGATTTTGATTTTAAAATTGAAAAAAAATTAAAATAAACATCTCATACGACCAAAGATGATCTTGATGGTGTTCTAGTACCCCAAAACATATTTTGTTGATACTATCTGCCATAAGACAATATTTTGTATAAATAGCGTGGTTTCAATTGACCATATCATATGGAAAATTAGGCCATAAACTAAACTCAATTTTTTGTAATATCCTGACACCTGAAAAAAAAAAAAAAAAACCAGCTCATTTTGCAGGAAGTATACAAGACGAAGACATTCATCACCAGCACGAGTCTCACAAACGCATATGTACATCCAGTACATAACCTCGAGAGTAAAAAACTTTCCATCATTAACAAACGGAAATTACCAAACTTTCGGCGTAAATAGCTTCTCTTCGTTTTACCTCTAACTCTTGGTCGTGTTCAAAGAGTTACACATTCTACATATTCAAAATATAGGTAGGTATTGGTACAAGATGTAAAGCCGATGCTGGTATACTCGCTATAAGTATTACACACGTACGTATGTATAGGTAGATTTGGTACCTAACTACATACCTACATACTCAGCGTGCAATAGAAAGCGAGCATATGAGGGGTAGAGCGGAGGTAAGTATAGTAATGGCGTCAGCGTCGACGTTGGCGTTAAAATACGAAGAAAAATTAGCGTCGATGTGAATTCGAAACAGGCAACGAAATTAAATTTAAACTTGAATAGACTTTTGAGAAAGTTACTAATTTATCAGAGCTAATATGGCATCCGAAAAGGCGTCAATTAGAATTTTCCTTTTCGGGGCTTGAAACGGCGCCGTCAACTTGTATTAAGCTTTCGTAGACTTTCTAAAAAGATTTTTATTCGCGATAACAACGCGCGAACGTCAACCCACCGTACAGCCTTCGCGCATCTTTCGCTGGTTCTTCTATATCTATCACTACTCGTCGAGTACAATACTTCAATTTCTTCATTTTCTTCGTCTTCATCTACTTCTCATTCTGTAAAGTACCGTAATTCATCTCTTTTATGCATGTGCACTTGTACAGTGTACACTACGTCGCTACGATAAGGCACCTCCTTCATCTTGAGCACCCTAGTCAACGATTTTTCCTTCGAGTATCAGTAAACTACTTATATGATGAGATTTTTCACTTTTTTTTGCAGACACTTCAAGAATGCTTCAAGTTTTTTTTTTTTTTTTTTTTTTTGTAATAGACAAATGTAGTGCGGCAATTAATTATTACGATACAATACTGAAGTAAATGTCCAATCAGTTCATAGACTTTCCTTGGTGCATTTTCAGCAACCAATTTTTCAAGGTTACACTTTTGACGAAAGTCCACTGCCAAATAATTGTGGATGTTTTCCTCAGTGGCAAAAATACATTTATAGGATCGGTTCCTTAATCTTTTTTTTTAAATCTTTTTTCTTTTATCGCCATATTTGGCATTTTCTGTAATTAAGGTGGCTTGCTACCTGCCTTAGCTTTTTTTTTATTATTGCTTTTTACCAATAATTATTTTTCAGCTTAGGTGTAAGAAATTTCGCGGTTTGTTTTTCTCAAAGGTTGTAGTTATATCTACGATTCGTTATTAATTTCTTACAGTTATAAATAAGTATTATACCATCGCATTCATTGTTTGATACCATATAAATCATTTCATCGAATTTTGTGGAAGTCGTATAGTTTTCTGCAATTTGTAAGCCCTTACCTACTGAAAGTGCTCTGCAGAAAGTGTATGTGAACGATTGATTATCCACGACATCCTGGAATTGTGATCGGTTTTGAGATTCTAGTCAAATTTTCATAATATTTATTTTTTCTTGTTCTAGGTATACCTTATTTACATTTGTTTTTGTTGTTGTTACTTTTGTATTTATTACCTTTTATATAATTTTTTTATTTACTTCTTAATTTATTCACTCGTCGCGTTGCTATTCGATTTTGTATTTCGTGTTACATGCTATTTCTATATCTTGATTTAATTTTAATTATCAATTAAATTTAAAATAAATTTTTAAAACTAATTTTAACTATTATAATGATATATAAAAATAAATTTTCTAACTTTAATTGTGCTACATCTAATTAATTAATAAATTCCCCTTATAAAATTATTACTGCCAATATTATTTATTCATATGAAACTAAATTAGTACAGATCTCTCTACTTAATGTACTTTTTCAAGTACATTAGTGCAGTATGGTAACTTGTTCAATTCATTTTTTTAACATTTTTTAAACATAAAAAAAGTCGCGCACTACACAGATAAAACACCCATCGTGCAAATGTCGTCAGTTTGGTGTCATGTGACGCGTCATTTTCAAGTCAGTACACATTAGATCCCGCTTTAAAAAATTTTAACCAATCACAATAGTTATTGTTTCACTCACTTTAATAGGCATTGCAAGTACTGTGCCAATTTTAAATCACAGAAACGCCATCAATATTCTATGGCACAAAAGTGGTACACTTTTGGCGAATTTTTGAATTTCAGGTGACACTTGAACGACACATTACTGGCAAACTTCTGAAACATATTTGTTGACACTATCATGGCACAGATATGTTATAAGTTTCTTATTTTGGCGCTTTTGTTGGTATTTTAATGACATGTAAATAGCAGACTTTCATTTTGTGACTTGGTAGTGGCATATTATTGACAATGTTATAGCACCTTTTTGACACAGTTCTAGCATACTTTTA
Organism: Ferrisia virgata; assembly: GCA_900060175.1. NCBI lineage: Eukaryota > Metazoa > Arthropoda > Insecta > Hemiptera > Pseudococcidae > Ferrisia > Ferrisia virgata. The sequence continues at coordinate 4,102 of FIZR01006170.1, forward strand.
ACTTCGATTTGGCAGGGCATTAATGCCATATGAATGACATCCGACATGCTTTTGACTTGATTATGGCACTAATATGACTTAGGAGTGGCACACTTCTGACAACATTATGACACAGTTCTGACATCATGATTCTGGCACATTTATGACGCGCTTTTGACACTAGTTTAGCACATTTCTGACACAATTGTGGCATATTTTTGACACTGCTGAGAATACGTCACAATTGTGTCAGAAGTGTGCCAAAGTACCATCAAAATCACACCATAAATGTGTCAGAATAGTGTCAGGATGAGAAGCATGCCAGAACTGTGTCAGAATGGTGTCATAATATTGTCAGAAGTATGCCACTCCTAAGTCACATTAGTGTCATAATCAAGTAAAAAGCATGTCAGATGTCATTCATATGGCAATAGTGTACTGCCAAAACACAGTCAAGTCCAGGCAGCATTAAAAACATGTTACAACAGTATCAAATCGATTTTGCACACTTGTCAGAAGTACACCACTACCAAGTCACTTAAGTGGTATAATCAAGTCAGAAGTATTTCATTATTATGTCAGTACTGTACCATCAATGTTCCAATGCCTCATCAAGTAAATGTTGTATCATCGTCAGGACCAAAAAATAAAGTAGGTAATGCCTTTTAGGTCTTCTTATGCTAACTGTGATGGTAGCTAACTTGGTAAAGAAGTCGATTTTTACCCAAGAGGACCCAGGTTCAAATTCCATCATCATGGCCAAATAATCATATAGTCTTTATTATTATTATTATTTTTGTTTTCAAAACTAAAAATAATTTTCTCAGCTTAATACTAACCAAAATTAATCAAATTTAGGCAATAAATGAATTTTATATTTCAAAGCGGGGACAATGTTTGGTCAAAATTCAGTAATACTTTAATTTAGAGAAGAGGGTGCTGATAGGGTAGAATTGCAAGAATTATTTTTTTCTAACCAATTAATAGAAAATCAAAAGCTGTACAACACATCCAAAAATTAGTCTCTCAAATCAAATAAGGGGGGAGATATGAAAGCTTCTCTTTTTTAACCTTCAAAAAAGGCTCTCCCACAAAATATTGAGCCAGTAGGTTGAAATTTGGAATGTAGATTTAATGGAGGCCCACGTTTTTTCATCATTAAGGCATAGGCTGTACCCCACGCTTTCCATTGAATCATGAAGTTTCGCCAGACTATGGCCTTTTCATCCAAGTTTAGGTGTTCACCAGTGTACTCCAAAGTATGATTTTGTGACATATGTTGCTTGATTGATAGCTTCCTGTAACTTTATGCTAAAATTGTCAACATATGTATCGATATCAGGAGGAGCTGTATTTATATCAATGACTGAAAAATCCACGTCCCTGATAATATTCAACAGTTTTTCAGCATCTATATTCTCTAGATGTGTGTCTTTTGAGCGTTTTAACTTTCTAGCTTCAACTCTACAGGTAGGCTACATTTATAAATACAGTACAACAGTATTCACGAAAATTTGAATGCATCTAAACACAATAAGGAAGGTATAGGTACAACCACATGAAAAAAAAACAAAGAATAGATGGCACGCTTGTAAAAATCTGCATACCCGTAAGTGTTTAAATTCGAGACGATAAAAAACAAAAGCCTAGATCATCTATTCCAATGAGAGGGGAATTGCGCACGTGCAACAAATGAATTACATATGTACCTGCTTTACAACGGATTAAAAAATGAATGAAAAGATGAAAAGAATTCTAATGAAAAGACATACTTTAACACTGTCAACATTTGATATCTTTTTCATTGTTTTATAATCAGATTCGGTGCAATGAGATAGGGTAAAGTACCAATACTAGACAGGTATGAGCCAGCAATCTGTTTTTTTTTTTTAGTTTGAGGGAGTTTCAAAACATACCTGGTTCTTTTGTAAGTAGCTTATATAAACATAAAGTAAGAAAATGTCTTCCCCCAGGTACATTCTAGGCTGGGCCAAATTTGGCTTCCTTTCAAAATCTACAAATGATAGGATCACAATAGTTGTGAAATGACCTTAAAAAGCTGTGTTAAAAATTAAGTTTAAAATTTTTTAAAAATCAAATAAAACATTTTTTTATAAGTTTTTCTAAAAATACAATCAACCAACGGCAGTTGGGGGGGGGCGAGAATACCACAATTTTTTGTTTTTGATATTTTAAATGTAATTGGTACCTCAGACTGATTTTATGATTTTGAGTTGAAATGTTGAGAAAGATTAGAGATGTATCATTAGTAGACTTATTTTATGATTTCATGTTGAAATGTTGAGGAAAATTAGAGATGTTTGAAGTTGACTCGCCAAAACAGTGGGCCATGGGCCTTTAATCGATTTTATGATTTTGAGTGGAAATATCGTCATCTGTTGACCCGCCAACACTTGATCTTGACTCTGAATTGATTTAAAGATTTCAAATTTGGAGTGAAGAAAAAAAAATTACACCAATTACATTTAAAATATTAAAACTTACATTCTTTTGATGTTTATTCTTTGCGTGCAAAAAATTCGAAGTATTCTAATTTGCGTTTTTTCGCAATTATCTGAAAAACCATGAAATATAATTTTTTTTTGAGAAACGCCCTCCTCAAATGGATTTAGAACATCAGTTATAGTTGACTAAATGCGATATTACAATTTTGTCCCAAGAAAGGTCTTTTTCTAAGTATTCTAAAATAAATTAGTTAAAAATTGAGAAAATGGTTTTTCAAAAAAAAACTTCATCACAAGGAACATATTTCATCTATTTTAGACTATCAATGCGATGTTTTGATAGCGTAATTAACATCTGCATACACCTACACAATGAGCAAGGGAACAGTGAACAATCGCAAATTTGCAATACATGATTGTACTTATTATGGCCGAAGATAATTAATATTTTCGGGGGAACGATCGGACTTGTTCATCACCGAGAATTGCCTAATTGGTTGCCTATCGTGCAGTGCCTAAAGCTTTACCATATGCTGCACATTTTAGCTCGAAAAATGACTTGCTATTGCGTTGAAAATTTTACAATTTTGAAAAGAAATTAGAGGGTGTTTGGTGAGACAATGCCAAACTTAAAATTAAGATATTTCGTGTTTGGTAACAACCTCCCTCCCGTTCAAACGGCTTTCTTCACGTAAAAATTCATTCTTACATGCAAATAAACATAGAATTCAGCACTCGTAGCTTAAAAATATATCGAACTGCCCATGTTCAAAATCCTGATCTTCAAAATTGCTGCAAATTTTTGACCTCATTTCGCTTAAACTGACTTCCAGAAAAAAATTAGAAAATCTCATCCTCCCTCCCCATCCCCTGCCAAAAGTAAACAGTTGCCATGCCATTGCAACAGAATGAAACATTTGGCAAAAATCACATCCTCGAGGATTGAGCGTGGTGACACCTTTGTTAACCCATCGACTCCCCTATCGCCTTCCTTGTAGCTGATTTACTTTATACATTCGATCACCAGTCGTTAATCACGATTTTCAAGTTTTCTATATTATGTAGCTAGGTACATCAACATACCTACCATTGCACACACATCTGGCTACTGGCTAGCCCATATCACATTATTAGCATTCGATTTTAACTCATCGAACGAGATCGAAAATAATAACGAAAATATAAAAACAGGAACAGGAAAAAAAAGGCTACTAATTTTCATAACGAGTTATCAACGAATTATACATTTAAAGAAGGCCGACCAACGTGAAAAATCTCTCCATCCCTATAAACAATACCGGTCATCAAACTGGACAATCGAGTTTGTAAAAAAAAAAGAGTAACGAACGTCGAAAAAAAAAATTAACAATGAAAAAAAAAATGTTAATAAGCGAATCGATATTATGCATAATGTAGAACGTTATCCGATGACCAGAATGACCAAACCGGACACCAGCACATACACGAGGACTGGGAAGGTAGCTACTTGTGAATCTAAAATATATTATACTCGCGTATATGTATTTTAGACGTACCCTGCCAAACACCTATACCGATAAAATATTCAAAAAAGAAGCTCCCTGTGCTGGACGATTTGAAAAGGCTTATATAGCCCGAGGCAACTTCTACTGTACCATACCTATCGAGGATAATTAACTCGCTTATAAGTACCAACTACCTACATAGTAGGTACTGGCTATGTCTGCGATTCTCTCATACCCTCCTCTTCTTGCTTTTTCTTACCGTATAGTACCTGGATGCCGGTAATGTGCACCTTGTCGGGGTGAATTTTGATAAGTTAACTTGTTTCTTTCTCCCTATTTTTTTTTTCTTTTCACTTAGGTATGCGTAGATTATTTTTTAAACACGTGTCTTAATCCTAATTCGTGTATGTATGCATTATGTAGTGTAATTTTATTCAAAGTACTGTACCCATCCCTAAGACATATACCACGTTTAATATTTTAGTACAGTTTGTAAATCATCATCACACCAGTGAAGATGATCAAACTTCCAGTACACGTGATAAGGGAAGTGTTTTTTTTCAATCTTCGTGAGTTGATGTTTACTATTTAAAAAAAATTGTTTTTTTCAACAATGTTATTCCAACTGCTACACAAAATGTAAGGTGAAATTCCGAATCAGGAGACAAATATGCATTTATGCACTCACAGGTAATTTTTTTTCTTTCATTTACATCGGAATCGAATCCAAATCCCACCCAAAGAGGGTATATACTACCCATCGAAAGTTGGTCCGTAAGGTCTGAAAACTCGCTGGTAAAAATAAATTTTGGTCTCTCACCACACCTCTACCCACCAATATCACCCCAAAATGTGTTCGAAATACGAGTTTAGTAGCATTTATAAATTTTTATATTCTACAATTCTCAACTGAATTTTTGCGAAATTGCAGAGATAATGGATCATGGCCATCCCTGAAAATTAAGAAAAAAATTTTCGATTATTTTTTTCATCACGAAACACGTATTTTTAATTTTCAAAAACAAATATCCACATGTTGTTTCAGGCCTGGCAAAATGAAAAAAATATATGTTACGCAGCAAACCCATATTTATAATATATTTTTTCAATTTTTTTTTTTTTTTTTTTTTTTTGGTAAGGAGAAAGACCTTTAAAACGCAAAAACCCATCCTTTTTATTCATTTTGATAGCTTAACATAGTCATTTTCACTCGAATAATTCTATCCCTTGAAATATGTGTTTTGTTGGATTCATTTACGTACCATTGTCACCCTTTTTTACTCAATAAGGGTTAAAAACAGCCCCCGACTCAAAATCGATCAAATTTGAGCCAAAATGTTACTTACAGACTAAAAACACCCCGAACCCCTTCCGGAGTAATCACCACCCTAATCGTCGAAATTTCAACACGCGATATCCACTGAAGGGGAGGATAAAAATTTTTTTAATTTTCACAGATTATACATCTTACTGAGTACTATGAATGAGAATTTTTCGGAAATTTCCAGTTCGCATTTTCCCTATTTTTTACACGTTGAAATTTTCACCAAAAAATGTTGTAAAATTTTGTTGGGGACTCATAGCTAGAAATTTTTTTATTCTATTTCTTAGATGGGCATCTATCACATACATTTTTTTGGGGTTCCAAAATTGAGTGCAACATGCTCAAAAAAAATCAAAACCGAAAAAAACACGTTTATCACTACTTTTTTATAATTAATAAAGGAAATATCTCAAATCTTAGTAAAATTTCGAGTCAATACGTAAAGAAATTGGAAGTACATATTAAAAGGATTTCGTTTCCGAAATTTCAAGTCCTGAAGTATGCATAAAAAACAATCTCTGTCTGGAAAACTTCAGTTTTTGTACTTTTTGTAGGTAAACGATGCGATGTTGAAAATTTTGAACAAGGAGGTTGTAATTGGGACCCGAGCGAGGCAAGCACAAAAGCTTCAGGGAATTACGGCTTTCAACTTTCTTATGTAAGTATTTTTATGCTTATTTTTCTTTTTTTTTTTTTTAATTCTTGATCCTCAGAGGAGGCTATAGCCAGTGACGGTTTTACCTTTTTTGCCGCCTTTTGTGTATAGGCGTATTCAAAATTTTTTTAAGATGGGATAAAATTTTAAAAAAATAAATAAAAACCTTATGCTGCAGTATTATTATCTGGCAAGAATTTTTCGAAAAATTTTATTCAGAAATGAAAGACAGAATAAAGCCTGAGCGGAGCGAGGACGAAAATTTTATAAAGTGTCAAGAGTTGTAGGCTCAAAAAACGTTATTTTGGGTGCATCTTTATGTTCTAAATGTCGGATTTTATTATATTATGTAAATATTGAATTATTCTGCAATAAGGCATACTTCAAACGATTTTTTTTTCAAATTTCTGGGAGGGTTGGAGGGGTGGCAAAAGCTCGAACGTCCTACCCTTGAGCTGTGCCAATACTTCCATATGAGTTGTATACTCATCAGTTCTCAAAAGCCTCCTGTTAATACCTAAAAAATTTTATTTTTGTATTGATATGAGACAAAAATGTACGATACACTTCGGTTAGAAGGAAAGACAGGAGGAGGAAGATGAAGTGGTGTTGGAGAATATTTCTATAATTTAAAAATATATCTGTCTCTTGAGCAAAGTGAGGACAAGAAAGGGTCGAAGAGAAGCTTTTTCAGAATAAAACATTTTTGATAAAGGAATTTTCAAAAAAAAAATACGCTTGATGCTTTTTCAGCCAAATTTTCGCGACATATTATAATCATGAGAATTGAAAAAAAAAACATCGCATTGCAATGTTTTTTTCCTAATCAGCATTATGAATAGCCAGGGTTTAATGGGGCTGAAAATCGACACCCCCAAAAAGCACATCTAAGGCTTTTGCTGAATGTCCATACTAAATTTCAACTTCCTGGCTCATTTTTGTGAGGAGATAGGGGAGGAACAGCCCTTTTTAAGGCCAAAAAACGAGAAAAATCGCATATCTGTCCTCTTAATCGACCCAGGAGGTTGATTTTTGGATATGTTATACAGCTTTGAATTTTCTATCAATTGATTTAAAAAGGAACAATTTTTGTGTTTTTGGCCCCTCAGCACCCCCTTCTCCAAAATGGGGCGAAACTGAATTTTGACCCAAGATCATCCCCACTCATATATATTTAATCCGCCGCCAAACTGATCCGATTGACAGAATTGGAACGATTTTGTTCAGTATCAAGCAGAATAAATGATTTTAATGTTCGAAAAAAAAATCAATAAACAAAAAATAAATATCTGACATAGCCAAACATTGTCTTAATGGTCTTCTAGAACCCCAAAACGGATATTGTTGGTATTCCCCCCTCCCTCCACCATCGTTGGTCGATAGACTGTAATTGTCCGGTTTTCATTGGCAATATGACATGTGAAATCAGGCTAAAAATTGTTAAAGTTAGACTTACGTAAATACGCGAAAATTTTGAAATGAAAACTTCAAAATTTGTCGCCCTTCAAAATGGATGCTGGAAACAAAAACCTACAAAGACCCAACCCCTCCCTGTAAAACCGTCAAAGGTTATGGCCCTCCAGTAATATCATGGTTGGACCGCTGAACTGGATGAATTTTTATTAAACTACGAGATATGAAATAATTACATAAGAAAATTTTGGTGGAAACCTAAAACAAAAATAACTTTTGATTTAATTCTATTTTTTTTTTTTTTTTTTTGTTGGAACTCAGAGCTTATAGTTTGAAATTGAATGTTCAAATTGTTCTGTTCACACCAGTAAAACTCGGAAGAATATTAAACAGCATAAGAAGTGAGCAAACATGTTATCCATAAACCTACATATTGTTTAAAAAATAAAATTCTTAGTTCAAAACCAAATCATATATTTTTTATCTTATTTACATTAGAGATTTCCGCACACTTAATACAGTTACTCACAATTCCTTCCCCCGTAGGATAAATCTATAAGTTAACAAATTCAAGTCTCTCTTAAAAGTACATAATATTAAACTTGGAGTAAGGTAATTTGTCAGAAGTTGATAAGTAAGAGGATTTTTTTACATTTTTGTTGACTACGTCGCATGTAATGATCAAAAAATTCTGAAAAAATTATATATTATACCTCAATGTATATCTCATCTATCCCTTGTATTGTTGGCCCCTCACTTAAATTACCTGTCTTTGGAAAAAATTCCAAATCAACCTCAAGTTACTTGCCCAGTGCCTCGTTGATCTAAACACTTGTATTCATTGATCTACAAATATTTTCTACTCCAAATGTCACTTTGAGGGGAAGGGGGCAGAGGCTATCAAATGTAAAAAAAATTACATTTGCTCATCATTGAAAATTTCTAATAACTACGAGAGTTGATGTTAGTTGAGGAAATTTTCCGCTGGGAATCGGATGGCAAATTTTTAAATATAAAAGGGTACCTCAAATTAAAATTTTTCGAAAATTTTCCAAATTTTCTGCCAGTTTTCCTGTTATTAACTACTGGCGAGTAAGCGATTTTCACTTGCCAGTAGTTGATAACCTTTTTTCCTCTCCACCAACTGAACCCACACATGTGAAAATTTTTCTGCAGATTCTCCTACATGCACCTGTCATTTTTGCATAGGAACCGTTTTGATACCTGGTTTGCAAAAATTTTGAAAAAAATGAATCTCCAACTGGAACGCTTAGCTTTTAAAAATGTTCAGGTTTTCACCAAAATGTGGAAATTTTTGGCTTCTGTTTAGTAAAGTAAATGTAAAAAAATTATCAACTCATGGCTGGGCTCAACAATGGCGATGTTCTACTCTAAATTGAATAGATTATCTAAAATATCGTTGATGTTTTTGATCGATTTCATGGTTGTCTTACAAATCTGGCAAGTTATCAACTATTGGCAAATAACCTTAGAATCTTCAGTCATTCTTTGGCTTTGAAAAAAATCCACCGAATGAGAAAATAACGCAAAAAAAAATCACAGCCATCTTTTCACATAAAAATTTAACATTATCGTTTCATCTTCTCCATCGCCTACACATTGCGTTTGATCTGTGCGTCAACATCGTCGTCATCTCATCACACCCTTCTCTGCTCATCTGCACCAACCCACATAATTTTCTTTTCTAAAAATTAGAAGATTTCATAGCCGGCGTTTGCCTCGTGCGCTTTAAACCCCCAGTCGATTCGGCCTGCACCCCATTTCACCTCCATTGTGAGAAGGTACATCGTGAAAAACTATTTTTCATCGTTTAAAATTTTCTTTCATCACAAACGCAATCTAGCTCCGTGTGTACGCTGCGGTACGTTAAGTAGCATAGCTGCGACTATGAGGGGGGCAAGGGCAGAGAAACAAGGTACAGGGCACGCAACCCTATATCTATGTATATATATATCTATATATATACGTGTACGAATAGCGAGCGAGCGAGCGAGCACGTTGGCGCGCGTAATATTTTATCCTTTTGCAGAGAAGAAAACTTTTAACCGAGCGAGTTTCTCAGTTTAATAAGGGAAATTTTCTTTGCCGAGGAATTTTCCCTCATTACTATTCCGAAATAACTAAATATTCATAAAATACAGCCGAGGGCTGCTTCTTCTCATATACTTTTCGTCGGGAGGTAGCAGTGGCAGTAGCAATGGCAGCATAGTCGTGTACGCTAATAGAACACAAGGGGTTGAAAACTTAAAAGGAAGAAGTGCGAATAGGGACGACTATGTATGTATGTGTGTATATATAAGTATAAGTTTACGACATGCCTGTGCCGAGTACGAACGACTAGGTACTACTATGTACAGTATGATGCTGGTAGCAGCAGAAAAGCTTCGGGGGTGAAATAGGTGAAGTGGCGGGAGCCGGGCGTGTGGCGCGGCGAAACAGTAGAAAACATAAGACGAAAGATGAAAGTTTCTTTGAGCGAAAACTGCTTTTTGTAATGCGAAGCTCTTTTAAGGCTTCTTTCTTTTCACCATTATGCACACATACAAGGCTGGCTTCGCGTTATTATACCGTCGTCGTCGTAGTCGTCATCTTAGAACCACCACACTACGCCTCGCCACCATCATCATCATCATCGCATCCACCCCTTTTCATTCCAGCCTCCGAGAAGAGGGTGCGTCGCCGAATACCCCATCCAACCAACGAGTATTATTTTTCTCTCTCACTCTCGTCGACATCGTAGGTCGTACTTCTCTTCTCTTTTGTACTCTCTCTCTGTGTATTTATTAAATACACAGTACGACCAAATAATGATGGCGTTCAACGTACGTCTACGTACCTATTTACCTACCTACGTACATGAATAGGTACATAAGAAAAGCTGCCGTAGAAATACGTACGTTTGCCTGATGGTTATAAGAACTGCGAAAACATACTTGGAATGCGAAGTGAAACGACAGTAAGTTAATACAAACGTTGAAAAATAATTTACCCCCACATATATACTCTATGCACTTTTACTTTATGGGTAGAAAAGTCACGTACTACGGTAGCACTTATCCATAGAGGTTAAAAAATTTCCACTTTCTGTTGGGAATCGGTAGAATTTCATCAGAATGCATTTGAACATGATCTGAAAAAAATTTCAGCTCATTTCATTAATATTAACACGAGCCTTTTCGAATCAGAAGTTGGAGAATACTAACGCACTGCACGCGAGCCCGTATACCACGCTCCAAGTGCACGATGCACCGTGGGGGAAATATGTTCGTCGGGCGATATCAATGAAGCATATTCTTTTTACAAATGCATAAGGTAAACGCATCGGTAGTTGTCAATATTAATTTTTTTTACCGAAGTTGTGAGCATAGATAAAAGGAAGCCTTTCTTTTTTATGTCATAATTGAAAATGAAGACCAGGCTATTGGTCTATCGACCTGTGGTAGATGAAGTGGGGTGGGATACCGAAAAATTCCATTTTGATGTCCTAGAAAGCCATGTCAGGTGGTTATTCTTGTCAACATCTGAAGTGTTTAATAGCACATTTCACAGTTTACCGTCAACATCGGGTCGTCAACTGTTGACCATCAACAGTGGACCATCAAAATTTGGATGGTCAAAATAAGGATTGTTTAGATTTTGATGGCCTGGATGTTTATGCCTTGGTATTGATGGTCAACTGTTGTAGATTGTCAACATCTGGATATCAACAGTTGGATAATGTTTTACAAGAAAGTTGAATGTTTCAAAAAAAATTCCAAGCAATTTTCAAAATTCCTAATGTTGAAAAGAAATTACGAATTTTTTGAAGTTATGTCAGTTCAAATGAAAATTGGACTTCTGCTAGAACCAAGGATATGATAATATAAAGAATTTTGAAAATTTTCTCAGCATTTTTCACCCCACTTTTAAGTTGACGTTCAAGATATTGATAGTCCGGGTATTGATGGTCAACTGACAACTGTTAATGATCCACTATTGGTGGTCAATTAACTGTTAACAATACTAATTTCGATGGTCCATTATTAACAGTCAACTCTGGACAGTCCACAGTTGACTATCAACTATCGATGGTCAAGTGTTGATGAATTTAAAACATCAACAGTTGACAGTCAAATCTTAATGGTGCGAATGTTAACAGTCCACTATTGTTGGCCAACTCTTGACAGTCCACAGTTTGCTATCAACTATTGATAGTCAAGTGTTGATGGATTTGGACCATCCTCAGTTGACGGTACAAATCTTGATGGTGCAAATGTTAACAGTCCATTATTTTTGGTCAACTCTTGACAGTCCACGGGATTATTTCAAATAAACAGTTGAAATGTCAATACTTGATTAAAAAAATCAACTACGTTGATAAATTTAGGAAGAGAATTCTCTGATAAGACTAATATTGCGTGGAAGGTTATCATTTGATAGTGGTAAATTGTAATATGTGAGACAAAATGTTTTTATTTTTTCTCCCTCAAAACAAAAAATTATTTACTCAACCTGATGCTGGCCAAAATTTATCAAATTTGGGAAATGGACTTAAACTGACTTTGAATTCGATATTCTCGAGTGAGAATGACTTCAGATCAAAATTCAATGATGCCGAAATTTTGGGAAGGGAATGCGCAGGGTCAAAAATCGCAAAGATTGTTCCTTTTTATGACAATTGATAGAGAATCAAAAGTTGTTTGACATACACAAAAATTATTTAGGAAGGAAGATATAAAGGGGGTTCTCCCTTTTTGACCTTGAAAAAGGGCTGCTCCTCACCATTCTCCCTTCCAAATTAAGCTAGGTAGTAGAAATTTGGTATGTAGACTTGGTAGAAAGCCATAGATATGTCTTTAGGGGGATTCAACCTCTCAGATCCATTGCACCCCCCCCCCCCCCCCCCCCCCCCCACAGCTCTGAAAACGTAATTTTTTGGTTGGTTTTACTCATGTTTTGAGTTTTTTCCTCGCATAACTCCCCTTCAAATTAAGCTAGGAAGCTGACATTAGGTGTTTAGATTCAGTATTGGTCCTAGATGTGCCTTTTGAGGGTTTACACTTTTCAACCTCAATTTGTGCTCAAGAATAAATATAGAAACTTTTGAAGGAACTTGACTCAAATCTTTTATAATTTGACCTTATCTTGTTTTACAAGATTTGGAATACTTACTAGAGTGGGATGAATTCTTTTTTTGAAAATTTGCTACAGGCGTGGTCACTACAGTTGTGAAATGACATCAAAATAATGCAGTAAAATTTTCTACTTTTCAACTCAATTTTTTCATATTACAAAACTAACTCAAAGTTCCTCAAATTTTGGGAACCTATGAAGGAAATTTTTTTGCATCAATTTTAGATGATTAAATGCAATATTTCAATTTTATCTCCCATAAATGTCTTTTCAAGGATGCTTAAAGAATAATTTTTCGTGTTTCTCAAGACACTTTCCACATCGTTATACTTTTTTTTCCAGTAAATTCTTAACAAAATGGGCAAAGTGCACTCAACTTTGTTACCTCTTGTCAGTTTTCATTGCTTGTACATTTCTCAGAGGCTCCCAATAGGAGAAATACGGTATAAATGGTTCAAAAAAAAAAAGAACAAAAAATTGCTTTTGAGGGTTTAAAATAAATGAAATACAAATGTGTTCCCTTTGTTAAAATTTTTTCAGAGAAGTATTTTCTCAATTTTTAACAAATTTATTTCAAAAGACGTGAAAAATGGTCATTTTTGAGTGCTCTTGAAAAATCGGCTATGGGAGATAGAATTGGAATATAGCGCTCAATCATCTAAAATTAATATCCAACATCTATTTCAGAAATGAGTTTCTGAAAAAAAAAACATTCCTTCGTAGTTTTTCAAAAAATCGTGAAAAAAACAGAAAAAGAAAATTTGACAACGACTATTTTGGGTACAGAAATGCATAGGCCTAATAATTTCATTTTTTCTTTAAATTTCAACAAATTTCTTTTTGATTTTTTGAAAATTTAGTAAAATTGGATGAACATTTTTTTGGCTAATGTTAAATTGTATTCTAACAAAATTTTACCCGATCGCAATAAAAATTTCGAAGTTGAAAAATAAATGCGTAGGTAACTGTGTAGGTACTCTAGTTAGATATTTAGGTAAGATACCTACCCTTATTGGGGTGCGACGTGTACAAAAATACCACCTTTTATTTAAGTCACATATTAATAAGAACATTGTGCATTAAATTTGGTGACTTTCTTTTATTACAGACTATAAAATCATAACCGTAAGAATATAGAAAAGTATACACGTATTGGATGTTGTGTAGTGTGTATACAGTACATGTGAGAGTAGAAAGAATCAACGTTAGAGCAAAAAGAGAACAAAGTTGAAAAGCAAAAGCGCAGCAGCCGAACCCCGACTGTGGAACGATGAGAACGAGAACGACGACAGCAGCACCAACCAACCCTTATTTCTTTATAATGGCGTAGGAGGGCGGTGCGCCGCGCAGGCTGGCACAACTCTTTTTCCATAACATAGCTTCGAGCTTTTCTTCTTTATACGTACTTATAAGGTCGTATTATCATCTCAACGACGACGACGACGACGACGTATACTCCTATACACGATAATACAACCCTATCTACCCTGTGCTACCCTTCTTTTCGTATGTTTTTTTTTGTTATGTCGTCGTTGTTGCCGTTGCCTTTGCAACCACCCCGCACTACTACCAAATTCGACGACGATGCAGCTTCTTTAGCATCGACTGAATAATAATTATAAAGTAGCTGTATTCTTTCGTTGTATTTGGTCGTCTTGCGATTGCACGTACCCATGGGGTATTTTTTTTCCATTAGGAGGCAGTACAGGTGATGTTAAAATAGGTACGAGTACGTCTGGATAAGAAATCTGAAAAATGATTTTGTATCAAGATTAGGTTTTGGCTATGAGAGAAGAATGAAAGATCAAAATTAAATTAATTCTTTGATAGGGATAAAAAAATTGAATTACTCTTTTTCGAATTTGAAATTCGAAAGAGAAAGTTGCATAAGTTTTGGAACATACAGAACATGAATGAATAGTGAGAGGTGAAATAGATTTGCACTAGGTACATCGACAAATTTTTTATTCAAATTACCGCTTTTGTAGAAAATCTTACCAACGTACTATTTATGTGCAGAGCGTTGCGGGAGATGAGGAGGGGGTTTGTGGACTCGATCCTTACAAAATGTTTTCAAAAAAATTTAATGAGTGAGTTTGTACCACTAAAAACGGTGAAATGTCATTTTTGCAGGTCAAAATTGACCTAAGATGCACTTTTTCGGACATTTCACAATTAGTATTACACAAATGCACTAGCGACGGCCTTGTGATCTTTTTTTTGGTTTAATAAAATTAAGGTGGAGCGCTTATGTCTTTCTAAAAATTTTTACCTATTTCTGTCTATGATGCTGGGTTCGATTTTTATCTAAAGGAATACATTCTCTCTTTCTTTCTAGTTCATTAGACAAAGCTGCAAACGACGGAGTCACGTTGTAAAATAACCTCAATATGATGTGATGAAAATTTTAGCTGTTTAGCTTAATTCCTTAAAATTGCAAAAATGACTCAAAGTTTGCTAATTAAAAAAAATTGAAAAAAAAAAATGTTGAAAATAATTTTTAAAAATGAAGTTTTTACACATGTACCCAAAATATTATCATTGTTAACAAATTTTCACCATTTCCCTTTTTTTCAATTTTTTTTTTAAATGAGACTTTTTGCTTTATTTAACGATTTTTTGAAAAACTATGAAGAATTTTTTTTTCAAAGAAACACTCTCCTGAATTGGATATAAGGAACCATTTTTTTATAATTAGGTTCAATATTTCAATTTTACCTCATACGGATGATTTCCCTAAGGCTGCTTAAAGAATAAATTTTTCGCCTTTTTTCGTGTTTTTTCAAAAAAAAAATTAAAGATTCTATTTTTTGTAAAAATTTTTAAAAATTATTTTTTCCATATTTTTTTTTAATTTTTGAAAATTTGCGAACTTTGAGACAGTTTTGCTAGTAGAAAAAATAGTGTTTACCACATCATTTTGGGGTCATTTTGTAATTATTGTGACTCCTCGGCTTGCTGACATCTAAAAAAAAAATCAAAATTCGGCCTACTTTAGTATACCCGGACAAAATAAATGTTCAGGGAAGATGTTTTTGGTTCATTGTACTTGTGAAGGTGTGTTATTAAACATATCTGAAATCTTCAAAAATTATACTGCCCTGTATTCTCTTTTAAAATGCTTTTTGTGAAGTTCTGGCCCCCCAAATTTAGAATTTTACATTGATTACAAATATTGTATTTAAAATATAAACACTTCTTTCAAACCCCTAATTTTTCGGACCCAAAACAGCGTGACCACTTGGAAATGGCGAATCATCTACCCACTAGGATCTTCAAACTATCCAGTGCAAGAAGCTGATAAGGTCCGAAAATCACGAGTAAAAAATTTGGCTTCCTACTTCTTTACTAGGCCTTCCTACCACCTTAAATATGATGAAAATGTATGTTTTATTTATCATGTTTAATGATCAACTAAATTATTTCTCATTAAGAGTCTGTGATGAAGAGAGGGGGGGGGGAGGCAAACATTTTCCCGGCGCCTTTTCACACCTTACCAACCAACATGCGCTGAATATTTTGAAAATAGACGGTGGGAGTCGATTCACCATTCTTAAGTGGTCATTTTGTTTGGAAAATAACCATTCCCAAACTTTAAGCTTTAAATATTAAGGGGTCCAAAGAAGTGCTGCTATTTTAAATAAAGTATTTGAAATTGGCATTAAATTTTAATACGTTTTATACGTCGCTTACAATTTTATAAGAGTTAGCGGGGGAGGGGGGGTTAGACGTCACAAAAAGCATTTAAAAAGGAACGATGGGTCAGCAGGATTTTTAAGGATTTTAGATAAGAGTGCTAAGTATTTTTTTGCCCCAAACACTGAAATCATTTACTTTGCTGAATATCGACCAAAATCGCTCTAATTAGGTTAATCAACTCAGTTTAGTGGCAGACTAGATATATATAAGTAGAAATCACTTTGGGTCAAAATTCAGTCATGTCCAAATTTAGAGGATGGCGTGCTGAGGGACTAAAAACGTAAAAATTGTTCCTTTTCAAATAAATCGATAGAAAATCTGAAGTTGTATAACATATTAAAAAATCAGCCTCCTACGTCAATTACGAGGAGAGATATGGAGATTTTTCCTCTTTTTGACCTTGAAAACAGGCTTTTCCTCCCTTATCTTCCCTCCTAATCAAGCTAGGAAGTTGGAATTAAATGTGCTTTTCGGGGGTTTTGACATTTCAGCACCCTTGAACCTCCTCACAGCACCAAAAAAGTGGTTTCTTGAGTTGGTTTTGCTACTTTTTTGAGTTTTTATCCCGCATACCTCCCCTTCTTATTGAGCTAGGAAGTTGAAATTTGATATGTAGATTCAATAGTTGTCCTAAATATGCCTTTTAAGGATTTCAGATATTCATTGGAACACCTACGGTTGCACCTACCACTACCAAAGAAAAAAACGTCCCTCATTCCTATTTCCCTACTAAATTGAGCTAAGAAGTTGAAATTTGGTATGCACATTAAGTAAGAGCTCTAGACGTTTCGTTTTGTAGTTCTCAACTTTTCAGCTTCATTGCACCCTCTCACAGCTCCAAAAATGTGGTTTTTTGGTCGGGTTTTCTTATTTTTTTGAGTTCGTTCCTCACATGACTCTCCTTCCGAATTGAACTAGAAAGTTAAAATTTGGTATGTAGATTTAGTAGGATTCCTAGATACACCTTTTGGATGTTTAGACTTTTTAGTTTCATCGAACAATTCCTATTTTGCAAATCACTACTTTTTTACTGGTTTCCCTACCCATAAAAAATCTTCAACACACATCGACTCAACGTATGAATATTATAAAGACATCTTACATAATACGCTGATACACAAGCAAAAGTAGGTAAATTGTCGAGTAATTAATTTATCAGTATAGTAGCACTACGAGACAGTAGCAGCGTCTACACATGGGCTATAGCAGTTCAGCCTGGACTACTGTAAATTATTACATAATAGCAGGAAAAGTTTTCGACACTTTTGGGTAAAATCATCGTCATCATCAGCATCGCCAACTAAAACTTATACGAGTATGTACATGGTACAGTACCCACTTCCCTACATAATAAGAACATATCTGAACAAAGTGAAAAGCTAAGGAGAAGAGGTAAGCAAAAGCTTCTCTCCTCCGAAGAAGGTACCCGCCATTATTTATACAATGAAAGTTTTCTTTAAAAAAAAAAAAAAAATTACATATAAGTATAAGGGTGTGTACTGTGTGTAATGTGTACTCGTGTGAGCTATGTAGCTTCCTGAAATTCAGGTACAATAAAGAAGGGTGGTAAATTACTATAATCCTATACGTAGGTATAAGGTAATAGACCGTTAAGTTATCTGCAAAGCAGCCAGATTATAGATATAGGTACTATAAATGGCTTTAGGTTCTATATACCTACTTGGAACAGAGCAAATAGGTAAGTAAGTATATAAGAAGTAATAATATGAGCAAACTATGGGTACTTGCAAATCACCTATACACCTAGCACATAATCGGAGAGAACTTCGATAAGGGGAGAAGGGGTTGTGTGTGGGGGGAGGGGGGAGAATACGCGAGTATATAATAAAATATAGGAGGTACATAGTTCTATGTACGTACGTACCTAGCTACCTACCTACCTACCAATCTAGTACCTTTAGTCGCACACCTTAGAGTAAGTAAATTTTATCATCAAAGGATTCTTTGCCTTAAAACAAATCCCAGGCTTAAGATAAAATTGAATTACATCAACGCTTTTGATAAAGTACCTTGTAGCGACAAATTAACGGCAACCTTAATCAGATTAGTCTGCAGTACCTTCAGAATTTTCAAATTTACAACATATCCAGTATACCTACGACTTGATATAGTATATATTTTCACCCGTAAGGAAGAAAATAATTATCTACAAAAGCTTTATGGTACCTATAAAGTAGACATTAATGAAACCAATTTATTAAGGTTGATAATAAGAAGGTATTTTAGACGCACCGACAGCGCGAGAGGGGCCCGCCAACCAGACGAGGTGAGAAGAGTTTCGGATACATTGTTAGATGTTTGTGAGCTATATTTTATAAGTTATATTATAGAGTGTAAAGCTACGATAAGGGCTGCTGGCAAGAATTTATAGCATCTTTCTCTCGCGGAGTAGGTTTGCGCGATGGCGATGGCGGCAGCATACAGTACCCAGTACCTACTACCTATACAGTACCTACCTACCTACCGGTAAAGAAGAAGAGGAAGAATATACGACGACGACGACGACGATGACGACGGCGAAATATTACGAGAAATCGACCCTTCTACGGTTACTGCACAGTTTAAGTAATAAAACCGAAGAATCTAATTTGAAGTAAAAGGGCGAAGATAGAATTCCACATGGACATCTATATTCTTAACGCGCACCCGGCTCTAGTTATATGTACGAAAAAGGCTACCGTACCGAGGACCGGAGGGCAAGAGGGGGGGGAGGCGGACAAAATAGGCGAAATCCGACTACAACCAAAGATATCTAGATACCTATTTGTTGAGTGTTAATGCAGCCAGATTCTTTCGTAGTCGTCGTCGTCTTCGTCCTCGATGAAATAAGAAAGGGTTGACGGAAGGCCACCTACCTATCTAGCTAACCTACAAACACATTGAGAAAAGTAAAGGGATATACTGCGAGCTTCTTTGTTGTTATATGTATTCGTATAGTGTACTTATGCTAGATTGCACGTGTATGTAGTCAGGAAAAGATCGTCAGAGAGTGAGATGGAAAAAGGGGAGGGAATGCTGGGTGAGCGAAAGACCAGCATTATAGTACCGGTATAGAAAAGGTAAAAGCAATAAAACCGAGAGATTTTCTCTCTATACCTATACATACCATATTATCCTACAGCAAACGGACGAAAATTTGTAATCAGTATTCTTAAAGCGAACTACCCCACCTGTAGGTAGAGGTACTATACGTGTTTAAGGGATACTCACCAAAGCTGCATCTGACTAATACACTACCAAATCCACGTTCATATCTTACATACACATACATATACAATATTTCGTTAAATTTAATTCTGTTGGACTTTGAGACAAATATTGTTGTCATCGACTCGTCGTAATACGTGAAATAAGAATACATCTACCTTCGATTTTCATCCTTATTTCTCATCTTCATTCGTTATAATATTATAGCGAATAGAAGACGTAGGTACTTAAATTTACCCCAAATATCTGAATATTATTAAAAATTTCCTTCCTAACAGAGCCAAGCAATAGTGCTGCCGAAAGATCATTATTTCAAGTCGGAAAAAACTGAAAAATCATCGAAGAAATTTACCAGCAGAAGGAAGATGGAATCAGATCGCAATTTTGGCCATCAATTCGGACATAAAATCTGTATTAGACCACGTACAAAGATATTAATGCTAAATTTTCAGTTAGAAAAAGTGGAAAAAAAGTTGAATTTTTTTTCAATATGTAGTTATGTCATAAGCATTTGTTATTTGATGTCATCTGCGTACATTTTAATAAGAATAAATATTTTTTTGTTACGTTTGTAGAACTAAAAAATAAAGATCATCGTAAGCGATGCTTTTTCAGCCTGATTTTCGTGACATATTACAATTATGGAAAATTGAAAAACAGTATCGTTTCGCGATGCCTTCTTCCCAATCGGCATTGCAGGTAGAAAGAGTTCAATGGGGTTGAAATGTCGAGACCGCCAAAAAAGGTACATCTAGAACCCTTACTAAATCTACATACTAAATTTTAACTTCCTAGCTCAATTTGGAGAGGAGCTATGCGAAGAACAAACTCAAAAGATGAGAAAAATGAGAAAACCCGATCAAAAAACCACTTTTTTGGAGCTGTGAAGGGGTGTATTAGAGCTGAAAAGTCGAAATCTGTAAAAGACAAATTTAGGCCCCCAACTAAATGTACATACCAAATTTCAACTTCCTAGCTCAATTTAGTAGGGAAATAGGGGAAGAACAGCTCGACGGTCAAAAAGGAGAAAAACTTTCCTATCTTCCCTACGAATTGACCTGGGAGATTTATTTTTAGATATGTTATACAATTTTTGGTTCTCTATCAATTGATCAAAAATGGGAAAATTTTGGCGTTTTTGGGCCTCCAGCAACCCCTCTCTCAAATTGGGGCATAATTGAATTTTTGACCCAAGGTCATTCCCACTCGTATTAACATCGAAAGATGTTTAATAACGCATTCTGGAAAAATTGTCAACAATTGACAACAGTTGACTGTCATTATTAGATGACATTAGTGGACCGTCATCATTGTCAGTGAACAGATTTTTATAGTCTGAAATAACATCAGTGGACTCATTACATCAAGGATTGATTTTATGATTTCAAGTTGAAATGTTGGGAAAAATTAGAGATACATTAGTGGACTTATTCCACAAAGGATTGATTTTTTGAGGAAAATTAGTGATTTTTGAAGTTGACTCATCAAAACAGAGGACCTTGACCTTAAATCGATTTCATGATTTTGAGTTAAAATGTCATCATCCGTTGACCTGCCAACAATTTACGTTGACTCTGGATTGATCTTAAGATTTCAAGTTGAAATGTCGAGGAAAATTAACCTTGTTCCCGGTTGATTTTTGGAGACTGATAAAGGGTCTAAAATAAATGAACTGTATCCCTTTCAACAAGTTTTGTATCAAAAATGCGAAAAATTACGTTTTCTGACTAATCAAGTTATGTAACAGACTAGGTCAATTCCAAAGACCTGTACAACTGGGCAAAACTCTAAGAATGATCAAAAACCAGTTATTTGGACCTGTAAAAGATATACCCTCAGAGTGATTAGTCAAAACTCTCTTCACACCCATTCACAGAATTTCTTTGCCTACGAGTGGTGTTTCAAAAGGGAGGTGGGGTTGGCGAGGATGGGTGAACGGTTTCCTGAATTTTTCTACGAAAAATTGACGATACGGTCTATTTTTTCCCGTCAATACTTCACCCTCCGATCAATAAGCGATATTTCGATGAAAATGATGATTTCTTTAGGAGTAAAAAAAATGGATTGTCAGACAGAAATTTTAATAAAAAATAAAGCATCTCAAAAGTTTCAGCATTAAATCTTGGGTGAATGTACGATGGATAAATTTACACATTTTTTAATTTTTCCGCTCAATTAGGGGGTGAAAGGGGTTCAACCAATTAAAACCCATATTCAATATGTAACTGAATTTTTTAGTAGGGTTACAGTCCGAACAAAGTTGAAGTAATGGCGAAAGTTTTTCAAAAAAATCCGACCAGGAAGCTAAAAATGTTTTGTATGTTGCTTTCAATTTTGCTGTTTTTTTTGTTTTGCAGCAATGTGCAGTTTTCTCATTTTAAGCAGAATTTATCAACTTTTGTCAATTTTTCCCATTTCACGGAGGAAATTGATAATATGAGGAAGGGGGTGTGGTGTAATGCGATACCCCCTCACCCATCCCCTAAATCCGCTTCTAAGGTAAAATGAAAATATTGCACTTGATCATTGAAAATTGAAGTTTTACATCCATTTCAGAAGGGTGTTTCTTAAAAAAATTGCCTTCCTAGTTTTTCAGATGATCGTGAAAAACGCAAAGGTTACATTATTCTTTTAAAACCCCTGGAAAACGATAGTACTAGTGAAAATTAGCTAAACGGTGATAATTTTGGTTATAAATATACATATGTAGTTGCATTTTTGAAAAAAATTCTCAAAAAAAAAATTTTTATTGGATTTTGAACGTTGAATTTTTTTTTAATGAATTCTTAATGAAATGAGCCGAATGCATACATTTTCCTTCGTCTATTCGAGGCCAAAGAAAAAATGGGAAAAATTGGTTTTGGAGGTCTGAAATATATACCTACATAAAATATGTCTCTTTTGATTACATTTTTTCCAAAAAAACATTTGTTTGATTTTTTAATAAAATTTTAAACAACGAGATGTAAAAAATGACATTTTTTAAGTGCCCCTGAAAAATAGGCAATCGGTGGTAAAATCGAAATGTTGTGTTCAACCATCTAAAATTGATTATCCACATTCATTTCAATGGGAGGGAGGGAGGGAGGGGGCTGTTCTTAAAAAATTTCCTTTGCAGTTTTTATTAAACTTGAAAAAAATACAAAGTGATACTTGGAAAATCCTTGAAAAGAAGGGTACTAGCATAAACTTACCACAAAATGATCATGTTGGACTTGAATATACATCGAAAATAATTTCATTCAGGAAATGAAATTTTCGAACATTTTTTTTGGTTTTTTGCCAATTTTTGAGCTTTGAGTAAGCTTTACAAGTTGAAAAAATTGAGTTAGAGGTACCACATAATTTTAGGGACATGTTGCGAATTTCCATGATGAAAAACTAAATTTAGTCCACCCTATCATACACCTCTTGATTTCCTATCAATTCACAGAAAAAAATATAACCTCCTCCATTACCACATTGGACCCTACGTTCGTTCAAACTTGAATACCATAAATCCGTCTTCAAATCATGCCTAATGTTATAATTTGAATAATTTTGGTTGGTACAAAGCGAAGTATTCAATTTCGTTTTTTGATAAAATGGTGCCAGCGTCGAAATATGCATTATCACACCTGACACAGTGTAATAGTTAAAGTTTCCATTCTCAAAATTAGAAGAATAACGAAAACTGAACAGAAGAGAAATCAAATCAAACTACTTGTATCTTTGAAATACCACACGTATTTGTTAAGCATCAAGAATATAAGAAAACGGTTTGAAATCAGCAAGAAAAGTAAGTATGTGCTCATTCATTCAACACATTAAAAATACAAGAACGACCATGTACTTACTAAAAATCAGCTTTTTAAATTAGGCAACAAAATTCATATCTCAAGAATTTTTTTCTTTACACGTGTCACATTTGTATCGATGTGGTCCACCTCTGGAAAAAGTCAGATTAATAATCGTATTAAAAAAAATATATATTTGGTACGTAGAAGTGAAATTTTTTCAAATTATTCTACAAAAAGATTTTCAATATAAACTATACAGTGTTGGTAAATCTCTGAAAGAAGCAGCTAAAATAAAATGAATCTCCTGTTTCAGTTATAAATTCATTTTTATGTATCAAATCCTAAAATGTCCTCAGTTTTTTGACTTTTTAAAAGCAATTTATTCCCATGATCTCATACCGTTAAAAAGAAGCAAAGAAAAAGATCACATTACATTTTAAAAGCTTCGCAAAAAAGACTACACAGTTTCAACATTTTTGCTCGGCATTTTAATCACGAGCGAGTCAAAATCCTTCCTTTCCATAGTCATTATTTTCAGACAGACGAGAACAATAAAAATACGTATTCTCACTTTCGCCCATTTTCTTCCATCTTATACCACTCCTCATTTTCACTTCTTTCAACAAAGCAGCATCCATACCACCCCTGCCCATCTGCGTTCAACCACCCTTACACATAGTTCGCATCGTATCCGAAATCTTCCAACAAAGCATCCGTCATAAATATTCTTCTTTATCTAACTCACGTCCATCTCAGACTTAGAAGAAACCTACCTCACTTCGCGTTAAAAAAGAAAGAGAGCACGAAAGCATTTTCGTACAGAGCCGCACTATAAACGCAATTAAACCCCCTTCATTGTTCTTCATCGCCATCCTTCAACTATTTTATGGTTTCTTCTTTTGTTCCCTTAGGTACCCTGTTTTCATCTGCTCATCTTTTCGCGCGAAGACCTTATAATATATCTTCTGCGAAGAATTTTCCTCTCGCTTGTGTATCTCTCTTTCTCTTTACATTAATTTCTTTCTTTTTGTGTGAAAACGAAAATCTCATAATCTCAGATATATACCTACAAAAGCTGAATGGTTTTCATCACATTCGTAGTATTTTACCCCTTTGTCTAGCCACAGCTCGACCTCACAGACTGATGTAAAAAAAAAAGAAAGGCTAATCGGTCAGAGTACGAAATTACGTGATACGAACATATTATATAATATCATCGTGCAGACTGCGTTATATAAATGTACAGGCGAACTCTTGTCAGGGACTACATAGGGTGAGGTGTACGCACACGCACCTTCGACGCAGAATAGGAAATTAAAATAGCGGTTTAATTACATTAAAATACTTTCTGCTACTCGTTTTAATCAAGATTCCAAATTCGATTGCTTTTAAACCTTATATTCATCGTATATGCATACAAAAACCTATCTGGCTTAGTCTGTACGTCTTCCCTATTCCATCTCTTTTCTCTTAAACCCAAGTCACCGGTTAATTTATTGTTTTTGTTTGGTGCCCCGTATATGTGTATGCGAGTATGTAGGGTGGCTAGCGTCGTCGTCTGAGTTTTCTTCCCTTCCCCTTTCGTCGTACAAGTATGTACAACGTATACCGATAAAATTATGGGGATCGTACACTAGACACACACACACACACACCTAGATACGTCGACGAACGACGAAAGAGGTAGATAGATAGATAGGCCTACAAAGAAAGTAAACACAGCCAGTGAATCGTCAAATTGGCGAAGTGCTCGTTTCAGTCAACGGAATTTGCGGTCACAACGTATATTATTTGTGTAGCAAAAGAACGCAGTGCGTTTCCCCTTTCACCCTTCACATACGTCTTTCGATTTGTATAAAGTTATGTAGGTAAGTCAAGTCAAAGCATACTTATACCAACACGTGCAAACCAATGGTCAAACACAATAATGTTGAGACGAAGAGAAAAACAATAATCTGAATCCTTATTTATATATTTTTCTCTCTCCATCGAATTATATAATTTGTGTAAGAAATACCCTAGAGATGCTGAGCTTCGTTCTAAATTGAAAAAGGTTTTAAAAAATGTTTATAGGTTGTCTCTTCGACTCAGTGAGTACTGGAGAATGTTGAAAAAGTTGGTCAAAAAGTCTATTCTCTCCGTTCTCTTACTGTTGGCTTTGCTAAGCGGTCATCGTTCTTTTGCTGAAGGGGGTGATCCTTTTCAGGTTTTCTCTAATAGACCCATTTCCCCATTGCGTTCGAATGGTAAGATTTTCGAGGTCATAGTTAAAGAGAGGCTGTTGGAGTTCTCGTTAGCTGATGATTTCTTCTCAGATGGACAGTTTGGGGTTTCCCAGGTAGGAGTACTGAAAATGTGCCCTTGTTTCCCATGTCGAGTGTTGTGTGTGAGCTGAAGGCAGACAGATGCGTTGCGGTAGTGTATATTGATGTTGCTAAAGCGTTTGATACGATCGACCATGCTCTTTTGCTAAATGATCTGCGTGAATGTGGCTTAAGTGAGACTTCTGTTATTTGGTTTCAATTGCACCTGGCAGGGAGAACTTGTGGTATATGAAATATGTAGGTACCTGAGGGAAAATCCGACGTTATGTGCAAATAGTCTTATCTCGAAAAGAGATATGATGATTAGAGCTTTGATAGTTGTGGCAGTTGTGTTTTAGTAGTTAGTGAAGGAGGTTTTCTTCATTTTTAGTTAAAATTTTTTTTGGTTTTGAATTTTTTGAAATAAATTTTTTTTTTGTGATGACAGTTATGTTTGTGTCCGCGTTATTTTTTTTTTTTTGTGTGATGGTCGTTTAGGTCATTACAAGGTCGGTAGGTAGGGTCGGGGTCTTGTCATGGGTTGAGGCTTAGCTTATGTATTTCTGCGTTTGGCTTCGCCCCAAGATAGGATCCTCCTTAGGGCAATTTTTTTTTATTTCACTGGCCTGTTAGATAGGTTCTTTAGCCATTAGTATTCCGTCTAGGAATGGCTTAAATTCTACTACTTATCTTACGTAGACTTTGTCCGTTTTCAATTTTGGCATTTTATAGGCCGTGGAAAACGT
>FIZR01006173.1:0-16928 GCA_900060175.1 Ferrisia virgata
AGTATTCATGAATTAAAATTATTTTTTCAAGTCTGAGCAATTTAGAGGCCTATTCAAAGATCGGAGGACCATAGTAAAGTGGTTGAGAGGTGAAAAAGTTTTTTTTTTTTACACTATAAACAGGCTATGTGAGTATTACTATGTGAAACTGTAAGCTTATTTTTTCGGGCTGCAATTTTTTGCGATTCTTTTTGAAACCTTAAGGAACATTTTTAGGGGATGGCACCAAAAAAAATCGGAATTCAAATGCATACCTACCTAACCTGTGTACAAAGTTTCAAGGCGCTAGCTCAATTAGGGTGACCTGTAGAGGTGAGCAATTAATTGAAAACGTTGGAAAAATGTTTTTTTTTTGGACCTTGGACCTATGATGAGATGGGTTAGGGATGGCGAGTCAAGATCTCCAAAAGGCACACCCTGGGCACTACCGTCAACTACCTTTTTTTCTTTCCTTTTTTTTTGGTGGTCCTCAATCCCAAATTTTTCGTTGGACGAGGGAAGTCTATTAACTAATATAGTGCACAATACTAATGTATAGTACAACTTATGCTGCAGTCACTTTACTTAATGGTTTATCAGTGCCTACAATATACCAATATATATTAGTAATAACCTATTTTACAATGAATTAATATCTAATTAAAATTAATTAAAAGTATTAATGCTAACTATACTAAGTTACTCTGGATGAAAAACCACTTCCCGCCAAAATAGTGGAAAACCATGAGTAACTGTACACTGCATGGTCCAAATGGACCGATTTCTTGGGTTGTAATCGACGTAGGTAGTTTATTTTCGGTTATGTTATAGCTCTTTCGATTTCCTATCGATTGACCATAAAACTTTTTCATTTTTCAATTTTTCACTCCCACTTACCCCATCCTCAAAAATGGACCTCCCACAGTTGGGCTATGGACCGTAAAAACTTCAATAAAAAAAATACAGTCGGCGAGTTTTCGAGATATTTTAAATTTCAACAATTTGGCTGGTATGGGGCGGAGTAATTAGTTTTTTCCCTCGAGAAAATTAGGTAAAAAAATAAAAATAAATAATAAAAATAATAAAAAAACATATCAGACCGGACAATTATAATAGTCGCGGTTTCCCTTTGAAAAATCTCACTAAAAAACATATTCGACCGGACAATGGTAATAATCAGGGTTTCCTTTCGGAAGTAATAATATATCAGATTAAACAATTGTAATGGTCAGGGTTTCCCTTCGAAAAACCTTACTAACAAGTATGTATATCTTGATACATCACCAGCTAAAATTAACGCCTGTTTTGGGAAATTTTCTAAAATTTGAATTCTGACTGTACAATTTGTTTGAAGACCAGTTCAAAGCAGTTTTTAATCCGATCAAATGGTTTTTTCTAGCTACGAACCGGAATCTTAAATTTTTAATAATATTTCACACCCTATTTAAAACCCTCTGGTAGCCTCTCGATAGCGTTTCAGGGTTGAAAAACCATCGTATTTGGTCTGATCGCGAAAAATACTATTCAATTTCGTGCTTTCGAACTTTTTTCATGCTTGAAATCAGCAGCTCAGATCGACTGATAACTAATTTTGGAAACGTATACGATACACATTACAACTTTTGAAATAACCCCATTCACATGTTTTTCATGGCTGGTGGCGTCTCACGATAGGAGCAAAAAAAAAAAAAAAAAAGATTATGGTCGATGATACACGAGTCCTCCTAAGCACTTTACAACATATGTATAACATCCGAGTGCAATAATGGGACGAATTAAGTTCACACTTTTCACCTGACCGACTATCGTTCGATAATTTACGCAAGTACGAGTATTTGCCGAATTGTTGATGCTAGACAGACGGTTATAAGAAGATTTAATTTTCTCAATCAACGTGTATGCAGATGGATTGGATGGATGCAGTAATACTGGTTTTCGAAACGTATACTTAGTATATGTATCTACGTCATATAATGAATACTCCTATCTGGTATCTGCTACCTACCCGTAAATCGAGTAGAATTGAAACAATGCGAGAGAGATTATCTATTTATACGGATTCTTTTATTTAGGTTTATTAAAACATTGTACGTCACAACATAGATTGTCCGCGTTTTCGTTCGCGTTGCTTTTTTTTTTTTTTTAACAAATTACCAAAGAATGTACACGTATCCAACGTCATTCGATTCCAACACATGCGAGCCAATTGCCGAGTTGTCTCGAGCAATTTGCGTCATAGCACGTTGAGAAAAATCCAACATGTTACAGGTCATCGTTTATTATAATGAAAAATTCGCACACCGACCGAGCCAATTAAAATTAATCATTGTAATCGACGATTGAATCGAGGACCGCGTTGTGTACTGCTGTGTACGTAAGTATTACGAATGTACGTAGGTCTAAGTTGGTATATACAAATGTATAGTATGACAGAAGAAAAGGGTTGAAAAACTCGATCGGCTAGGTTGACTGAACTGTACGATTTCATTATTTATATGGACTTGGAATATTTCATACGCGGCGCGGTGCGAGCTTAATGGAATTGTAAGTAATCGAAGATTTGATTCCGCGTTTTTTTTTTTTGTTTTAAATTTCTCATTCATAAATAGGTTGTACGTATGTACCATGTAGTTATATGTGTTATGAAATACATGGAATGTATGAATGAGTTATTTGTTGAAGCTTGTGTTTTTCTATTGCTCGCGTATTTACCAATAATTGAGCTGTTTTATGCACAAAGCAGAAAAATATTCCATTTTACAGAATGGAATATTTTTTTCCTCGATTCGAACGCATGACACGGTACTGTATTGTTTATGTAGATCTCTGTAGGTGGCGATTGGTGAACATGATAAGAATGACGTAAAAAGGTTCATTTTTATAGGCATTGGTAGGTAGGTAAATAAGCACGCCTCAGTGCCCCTGAAGTGACATATCAAAATCAACGTTGTTTTCACTTCGCAATTGTTCTATCACGAAAAGTTCGAACCTAAGAATATTATATGTTTTTAGAAAGCAAAAGCCTCATAAAAAGGGTCCTGTAACCAGTTGAAAAATTTGAAAATTGATAAAAATCGTTTTTTTGGGCTCAATTAGAGATCTTGAGGCTATTAAGAGCGTCGGAGAGGGATATCAGAGAGCTTGAGGGCTATTAGGGGCGTCTGCGACGATATAAGAGGCTTGAGTGTCGTTAGAACTGTTGGGGCGATAAAAGAGAGCTTGAAGGATCGTTAAGGGCATTGGAAGCAATGTAAGGGGGCCTGAGGGTCATTAAGGCCACCTGAGGGCGATATAGGAGGGCATGAAGGGTCGTTAAGGGCGTTGGAAGCGATACAAGAATGCTTGTGAGTCGTTAAGGGCATTGAAGGGGCAGTGCAAGGTGGCTTAAGGTTCGTTAAAACCGTCTAAGTGCGACACAATAGGGCTCGAGAGTTATCAGGGACGTCTGAAGCAATATAAGAGGGATTGAGGGCTGTTAAGGGCATCTGGGGGCGATATAGGAGGGCATGAAGGGTCGTTAAGGGCGTTGGAAGCGATACAAGAATGCTTGTGAGTCGTTAAGGGCATTGAAGGGGCAGTGCAAGGTGGCTTAAGGTTCGTTAAAACCGTCTAAGTGCGACACAATAGGGCTCGAGAGTTATCAGGGACGTCTGAAGCAATATAAGAGGGATTGAGGGCTGTTAAGGGCATCTGGGGGCGATATAGGAGGGCATGAAGGGTCGTTAAGGGCGTTGGAAGCGATACAAGAATGCTTGTGAGTCGTTATGGGCATTGAAGTGGAAGTACAAGGTGGCTTAAGGGTCATTAAAACCATCTGAGGGCGATACAATAGGGCTTGAGAGTTATCAGAGGCGTCTGGAGTAATATAAAAGGGATTGAGGGCTGTTAAGGGCGTCTGGGGGCGATGTAGGAGGGCATGAAGGGTAGTTTAGGGCGTTGGAAGCGATACAAGAAGGTTTGAGGATCGTTATAGGCGTTGGAAGCTATATAAGAGGACTTGAAAGTCGGTAGGACCATTTGAGAGCGATACAAGAGGGCTTGAGGGCTATTACGGGCATTGGGGGCGGCATAAGAGAGCTTAAAGAGTCTCCAGGGCGTCGGAAGCAATATGGATCATCTGAGGGCGATATTAGAGAGCTTGAGGGCTATTAAGAGTATTGGAGAGGGATATGAGAGGACTTGAAAGCTACAAAGAGCGTTTGAGGGTGATACAGGAGGGTTTCAGAGATCCTCTTAATAGCCCTCAAGCCCCCTTATATCGCTCCTAGACGACCTTGATGACCCCCCAAGCCACTGTATAAAGCGCTGAGACGCCTTTAATAGCCCTCAAGACTCGTACATCGCTAGTCAGCGTCATTGCCAACCCCTCAAGCCCTCCAATATCGCTCTCAGATGCTCTTATATTGTCCCAGACTCCTATAACGATCCCTCAAAGCCACTCCTATCGCTCTCCGACACCCTTAATATCCCCCTAGCCACCTTGCATGGCCTCTCTATATCGCCTCCCCAATTCGGTTAACAACCTCTCAATCCTTCTTGTATCATTCTCCGACGACCGTAACAGGTCCCAAGCGCTCCTATTTCATCCCAGACTTCTTCGATAGCTCTCAAAACCTTCTCAAATTGTCCCCCCCCCACTCCTTACAACACCCCAGCCCTTTCTTATCGCTCTCCGATATCGTTAATAGCCCCCAAACCATCCTACATAGCTTTTAACACTCTTAATAACCCGCAAGCCCTTTTACATTACGCTTAGACGTTCATAATAGCCTTCAAGCCTTCTTATATCGCCTCCAGACGCCCACAACGCCTTTGAAAACTCCCACACCCTCTCATATCACTCTCCGATGCTCTTAATAGCCACCAAGCCCCATTATATAGCCCACAGAGGATCTTAATCGCTCTTAGATGCTCCTTCAATATCCTCCGGACCTGAGGGCGTCTGGGAGCTATATAAGGGGCTGGAGGGCAATAAAAGGGCATCTTGGGCTATGTAAACGTTTGGGAGGTTATATAAGGGCATCTCTGGGCTGTATAAGGGGTTGTGGGGTCTATTGTGGGCGTCTGAGGGATATTGAGGGGGCTGGAGGGCAATTGAAGGCATATTGCGGCTTTATAAGCGGTCGAGAGGCTATATAAGGGCATCCCTGGGCCATATAAGGGAACGTGGGGTCTATTGAGGTTGCCTGAGGGCTATATAAGGGGGCTGGAGGGCGATTAAGGGCATCTGGAGGCTATATAGCAGATATAGAGGCTATTGAAGAGCATCTTGAGGCAATATAAGGGACGTAAGGTCTATTAAGGGCGTCTTAGGGTTACATAAGGGAGCTGGAGGGCAATTAAGAGCATCGGACACTATGAGAAAATTGCTGTGAAATAAAAAAAAAAAAATAATGAAGAATTACGAAAAATTGTTAAAAATTGAATGAAACCTGACCTAAAACATGAATAAAATACATTTAAAAATCAATGAAAATTGGGTAAAAAATCGACAAAAATGCAGAAAATTGATCAAACATTACGCAGAAATGTTGAAAATTGCGTGAAAATTGATCAAAAATATGAACAAAAATCGTTAAAAATAGACCTTATTTTGGACCCGAACAAATTTTGAAAAGTTTTTTGAATTTTGGTTTATGCAATCGATACAATTTAGCTCAAGTCAAGTTGGACGTACAATACACACCAAAATTAAACTTTGCGAAAGTTAATTTATAAATTCATCGTTCAATTAAAGAAAAGATCGAAACGGTCAACTATTTAAAAACATTTCAAATGTTATCTCAAATGCTGCGAAATTTAATAATTTTATTTTATTATTTTTTTCATACCGTTGCGAACATAGAAATTCTTCTTCATCTATTCAATGTACAAAGTAAGTATCAACTTACGTCGCGTCGTTCCATGATTGTAGCATTAAAGACGACGACGACGACGACGACAACCTCCTCCTCCTCTTTCTCCTCTTCATGCAGCCACCTCTCATTCATCTCAAATCCAAATTTATTCCTTATAATATTTTCGAAATTCGCATCTCACCAATATCATAAATCTTTCAAAGTAGATATGTAAATTTCGAAAATTTATTCACTTTTCATTTTTTTTTCTCTTTCGTTCGACCCATAAAAACTCCATTAATCGGCGATAGAATAACCGATAAATTATACGCTAATCGATTAATTAAATTCTTTTTCGTCGTTCGCGAAGAAAATAAATTCTTCTCGAAGCTCGCGTCTTATAAAAGCACTAATAATCGACTGCTTTTCACGGTGAAAAAAAAAAAAAATGTTAAACTTCATTTCGAGCACTTGTTGAGAAATTTAAACCGACATAAAAAAATCCTAATCAAGTTTTAGCACACAGACAATCGATTCGAAAACGAATACTTTTTGTATCATTTTCGTATAATATAATGAAACGTGTAGGTGGAAACGGTGAAATAAGACTCTGCAGACTGAAATAAGCAGTTATGGATTTTCGTTTGTAAAAGGTGAGCCGGGTGGAGGAGGGTGGATATGGAGTAGTCGTCGCCGCTACAGCTATGATGACGATGACGACGACGACGACGACGAAGAAATATAACACTGTACCCGCCAACTTATACGTAGTCTATAGAAACCAAATCAATCGTCATTTTTCTATTTCGTTATTAGAGCAAATAACTGATATCAAACATGGCCATGTTACCATAGTAGCGTCTCTAATAGGATATTGGAAAAAAATCAAGTTTTAATCAAATGATGTGATGCGATGGAGCGACTTTAAGAGAAAAGGCTGCTTGTAGGTTAATGGAATAATCGATGGTAACGAGACTACATTAACTGACATTTGAGTATCGTAGGTGGATCGTAAATATGTAGGGTAATCGCTGGGCCATGGTCAATGGCTTAATGCCCACACAGGTCATCAGTTTTATAAAAAAATTAATGGTAAATAGAATAATTTGATTATATTACAATGATCGATAGGGGGGAGGGGTGGTTGAGTGAAATTTAGGTTCTACGAGTTTTCTTCAGGATAACAAAGGCCATTATAGTGAAATTTGTCCTGGTAGAATTTTGGGATGATACTTTAGAGGTAGGTGGGTATCATCGTGAAACATTCTTGACAGAAGTTTCGGACCCCCTGATTTTTTTTTTGAAGGCCTTAGTGATGGATTTCTGCAATTTGTTACATTTTGTAGACACAAATAAGAAGGATTCCAGAAAGTATCAACACCTTTCCTCACCCTATGCAATTTCCACTCCAAATAACGTTCCCTAATTTTGTTCATTTATTTTAAGTATAATTTTTGCAAAATTTTTACGAGGGTGCCCATGGTTAAAATTTGAAAAAATTTAAAATACAGGGAGGGGGCTCATTCCGCATGTTAAAAACACCCAAAATATGACTTGGGTCTTTCCATTTTGCTCAAAAGTATTTTTACCAGTTCCTCTGGGAGGTCTAGTGAGAAAAATCACCGTCATTTCGGCCTTAATGCTTCCATCAGGGAAGGGGGTAGAGTTTATGGCACGAGTGAGTTGGATAAAGAAAGCGAGCGGATATTCAATCAAAACGATACCGAATCAGTAGGAATCGATATGCTACACGCTGTTTCAATTATTTTTCAATTTTTTCCATTTATATGGTGACTATGGAGTCATTCAAGAGAGAAATCCGAAAAATAAGTGAATTTTCAAGCTTAGCGACCTCAAATTAGCAACAAACCATATGTGAATTTATTTTTTCAATTTTTTTGATTTTTGGCGATATTGAGGAGGCTGGTGTCGGCGTTAAGGAGGGATCGGATCAAAAAAATAATCCGATAATCTAATTCAGCATCCTCAATTTAATAGGAATCGATATGCCACTTCACGTTTTCAATTTTTTAAAATTTTGACCAAAATTTAAAACCCCTGTGCTCCCAGGGCTGATAAAAGCCCGTTTTGAAAATTGGTCGCTTAAAGCAAGCATAAAAAGGTCTATTCGTGGTAACTTTTTCGAATTTTTAAATGACAACTTTTAACCTTTATACACATCTTGAAAAAAAAAGAGCTACCATCTCAAAAGTCGACTCAGCTTTCACAATTTTCAAAATAAATTCCGAATTTTCTTCAAGTTACCTACAAAACCGCGCAAACTGTTTTATCTGAAGTACTGCTAATCTCAAAATACGTGCCTTCAAAATTCAAATGTTTGGCAAAAAATCGTGATTTTTCGAAAATTGTAATGCCCCCCCTCCTTCTCTCAAAGTGTTAAAACTGAAAGTGATTTTTTCACTAGAACTCCAAGAGAAATTCGTAAAAAAAATTGGTCGGGGAGGGGTCCATTGAGTAGTTAAAACTCTTTTCATAGACAAACAGAGCGTTGGTTTTTTCAGAAAATTGGACTATAAAGTCCAAAAAATTGCATAAATTACTTAATATGCTCAAGTATTTCTAAAAATGTAGTTTTTGATGATTAGAAATACAATTTTTTCTAGAATTTTTGCGCTCATTGCGTTTGGGCACACATTGGTTTCTTCAAAAAAAAAAGTATCGCTTGTGCTTATCTGCATACCAAATTTCTACTTCTCAGCTGAATTAGGAGGGGAGATAAGGAAGGAACAGCCTATTTTCAAAGCCAAAAAGAGGGAAAACCTTCGTATCTTCCCTCCTAATTGACCCAAGAGGCTGATTTGTGCGTTTGTGATACAATTTAGAATTCTCTATCGATTGGCTCAAAATAGAATAATTTTAGGGGTTTTGAGCCTTCATTTAACATCGAAAAATGTTTAATACCTAGGACTTTTTCCACGCAAAGAGTAAGTAAGCATTGAAAGAATGTAAGTTTTGATATTTTAAATGTACTTGGTACAATTTTTTTTTTCTTCTATGTTTTATTTAATACTTGTTACTTGGTAATTTTCTTCAACATTTCAACTTAAAATCATAAAATCAATACGAGTAAAGGTCAACTAATTTTTCTCGACATCTCGATTCGAAATCTTATAATTAGTTCGGTGTCAAGCTCAATTGCTGATGGGACAATTGATAAAGACATTTCAACTCAAAATCATAAAATCAATCCGAGGTAAAGGTCAACTGTTGACGGGTCAACCTTCTTTCAACTTAAAATCATGAATTCAATCCAGAGTCAAGGTCGATTGTTTACGGGTCAACTTTAAACATCTTTCATTTTTTTCAACATTTCAACTTGAAATTGTAAAATCAACCGTGGTCAAGATCAAGTGTTGGCGGGTCAACTGATGACATTTCAACTCAAAATCATAAAATCAATCCGAAGTCAAGGTCAACTGTTGACGGGTGAACTTTCTTTAATTTTCCCCAACATTTCAATTTTAAATCATAAAATCAAGCGGGGTGAAAGTCGGCTAATATTTTTCTAACTTTTCAACTTGCAATTTTAAAATTAATTCAGGGTCAAGGTAAACTTTTGACGGGTCAACGGATGACGACATTTCAATTGAAAATCATAAAATCAATTCCAGGTCAAGGTCCACTGTTCACGGGTCAACTTCGAACATTTTTAATTTTCCTCAACAATTTCAACTTGAAATCATAAAATCAATCCTTCATAAAATGAGTCCACTGATGTCATTCGAGACCATAAAAATCTGTCCACTGATGACGACACACTGTTGATGGTCCACTAATAACATCTCTAATTTTCCTCAACACTTCAACATGAAATCATAAAATAAATCCCTGATAAAATAAGTCCACAGATGTCATTTCAGGCCACCAAAATCCATTCACTGATGTCAGTTGAATGATTATGGTCAACTGTTAACCATATCTCAGGGCTGAAAATCGTTTCGCGATGATTTTTCTTTTTTTTAACTGACACAATTTCACTCTCATTTGTAAAGAAGGAAAGTGACATACTTTTGCACAAAAAAATTCCGGAAACTAATGCCTCGTCGTCAGTCATCATGTTTCCAGAAAATCCTCTTCAATCCGATCAGTGCAATCAACTTGACTGGATGGATGAAAAATTTACACACCTCGCTCGTCGTAGATAAGCCAGGGATTCGCAACTTCCCGAAAAACCGAGATAAATTGTAAATTGGCGTTTCGAGGATGAACACGTCTCGTCTGCATCTTTGACCGATGATGACGACGACGACGACGACGACGCGACGCAATCGTATCGGAATGTTTTGACGCGGAAAAATACTCACCTATTTGAAATCGATCAACAAAAGTGTTGTTGTTTCTAAACATATTATGTATATACACCGATGTTCTGGTCAAGAAAAAATGTTCAAACGTAATCGCTCGTGCAATATTGATAGCTCGCTTGTCAAACGCTACAACGAGTAGCTTAAACGTAAGTAAATGTAGTACGCTAAAGTGCCTCGTATACGTGTGTAAGTTTGTACATAGGTACCTATTTTACAATTTCCATCGCGTTTGGCCGCTACCCAAAGTCTCTCATTTTTCAAAATACATGCGATTTACAGTACACGTACCACGTATGTACTAGATATCGTACCACCATCCTCTACCAATCTAACTACGTGTAATATTCATCTATAGATGTACTTCTACCTACTTACTCGCTAATCCACCTCTCACCTCACTGTATTTGGTTGAAGAGAGTGTTTTAAAAAACAATGAAATATCAAAAAGCTTGCCAAATCATTCGAACGTAATATTCTCGCGTAAAGGCGTACTTCGTTATGTATTTTTATTATTTTCGTGACATTTTGTTTACGTTTATTATTGTAAAACTTAAATGTTAACATGCGTCATTGAGAACGAAAAAAAAAAAAAAAAAAAAAAAAAAAGACGCCACCACTCTGGCTTGATTTTCTTTTCTTACTTTTATAGCACACAATTGGTGAGACCAACTGACAGCGATTATTAAGTATCTATGATACACCTACGAGTTGTAATGTACGAAGTACGATCAAAATCACCAGTTTTAGGGGTCACGATGAGGTGAATTGTGGGGACCTATTTGCGTTTTCTTTCCATACGAGTCATAGTCACGTATAAATATAATTTTTTCGACAGAAAATAATCCACTACGTAGAGACGAGTTCACATGCAGAAACCGTTACGAAACAATGATTCAAAAATTAATACAAATTTCCTTCCTTAAATGAGGAGAGTGAAAGAGCAATCGTCAAGATAGTGAGTCCAGGTAGTAGGTAGAAAGTGTGCAATAAAGTGGGCCAAATTTTGCCTTTTTTTTGGGGGGGGGATCTACAAGTAGTGGGGTTATAAAATTTACGAAATAGCCTCAAAAAGACGTGGTATAAATTTCAGCTTTATAACTGTATTCTTTCAATTTACAAAATTGACTCAAAATTTGTCAATATTCAAAAAAGGTTATAGAAAGTTAAGCATGGTAAATTTGCCCCGGTGGAATTCTGACGTGATACTTTGGTGGTGGGTGCATACTACCGAGATACATACCTGAGCAAAGTTTTGGATTCCCACCCCCACCGGTTTTCGAGAGAGGCCCTTTTTTTTGAAAAACACTAATTGATCGATTTGCACAATTTTTTGGTATATTGTAGATCTATACTACAGACATTTCTGAAAGAAATCAACACTCCTCGCTCCGTAATTTACTCCCGAAATGACCTTTTAATTTTTTTTTTTTTTAATGAGGATACTGGTTTGGTACAATTTTGAAACTATACTTTTTAGATGAGTACTTAACCGCTTTCATCACATATATTTTTCTCAAAATTTTATTTCATAAGAGCCATGATCTAAATTTGAAGAAACACGAAGTAGGGAGGGTGAAACAGAGCTATGCTTTTATTGCAATTATTTTCGCATTTGGCATGCCCCTGTTGGACAGTAAGAGCATCCTCTCACCCCTATTTTTGAACCGTAGGTACGATCAAGATATACTGAACACGAATATGAAATCAGATTTCAAGTTCAACCCCTATAAGTACTTCACCTAGAAGGGGTGGGGGTACCAAAAGTTCAGTGAATATATTTATATTATAAAGAAAAACAGAAATGTAAGTTCATTGATGTTATATCTCTAATCTTTCTCAACATTTCAATTTAAAATTATTAAATCAATCTTTCATCAAATAAGTCCACTGATGCCAGTCCAACGGTGCTGTCACACGGTTGACGGTCCACTAATGTCATCTAATGATGACGGTCAACATTGTTGACAATTTTTCCAGAATGCGATATTAAACATCTTTGGTAAAAATTTAACCCTTATATTCACTGTTTCTCAACAAATAATTTTCGTGATACCTCCTCAACATTTCAACTTGGAGCCAAAAAATCAACCAGGGTCAAGGTCAACTAATTTTCTTCAACATTTCAACTTGAAATCTTAAAATCAATAAAGGGTTAAGGTCAACTGTTGACAGGTCAATTTTCTTTAATTTTCCTTAACATTTCAACTTAAATCATGAAATCAATCTAGAGTCAAGGTCAACTGATTATGGGTCCATTGTAAACGTCTTTAATTTTCCTCAACATTTCAATTTAAAATCATGAAATCAATCAGGGTCAAAGTAAACTAATTTTTTTTGACTTTTCAACTTGAAATCTTAAAATTAATTCAGGGTCAAGGTAAACTTTTGACAGGTCGACAGATGACAACATTTCAACTGAAAATCATAAAATCAATTCGAGGTCAAGGTCCACTGTTGACAGGTCAACTTCAAACACCTCTAATTTTCCTCAACATTTGAACTTATAATAAAAAAAAACAATCCTCATAAAATCTATCCACCGATGTAATTTCAGCCCATCAAAATCCGTCCACTGATATCAGTTCAATGATATTGGTCAACTGTTGACCGTTATTGTTAGATAACATTAGTGGACCATCAACAGTGTGACGTCATCATTGGATTGACAGCGTTAGACAGATTTTTATGGCCTGGAATGACACCAGTGGACTTATTTCATTAAGGATTGATTTTATAATTTTAATTTGAAATTTGACATCAGTGGACTTATTCATTGAAGGATTGATTTTATGATTTCAAGTTGAAATGTTGAGGAAAATTGGAGATGTTTGAAGTTGATTTGTTAAAACATCAGACCTTGATTGTAAATCGATTTTATGATTTTGAGTTGAAATGTCGTCATCCGTTGACTTACCAACAGTTGACTTTGACTCTTGATTGATTTTAAGATTGCAAGTTGAAATGTCGAGGAAAATTAGTTGACCTTGACCTCGATTGATTTTATAATTTCAAGTTGAAATGTAGAGGAAAATTGAAGATGTTTAAAGTTGACCCATTAACAGTTTACCTTGATTTTGCATTGACTTCATGATTTCAAGTTGAAATATCAAGGAAAATTATCCAGTGATGTTGGTCAACTATTGACGATTTTTTCAAAAAACGCCATTAAACATCTTTCGATGCTAAAAATTGAAAAATGGAAAAAATCAAAATACAAATACTGAGAAAAAATTGAAAAAAATTAAAAAATTTAAAACTTAAAAATAAAATTAAAAAAAATTAAAACAAATAAAAAATAAAACTTTTTTATTTGAACTTTTTAATTAAAAACTCGTGATGATGGACGATTGTGTAATTTTTGTTTTGCCTGGAACTGATAAAATAAAATGTCAAAATAGAGTGAAGAGGAAAATAAACGTTTTTAATTTGGAGTTTTTTTCATTAAAAGCTCGGTAATGAAAGGTAATTATGATGTTTGCATTTCATGTTAAAATGTTGACGAGGATATTAAAGTGGATCGAAAAAAAAAACAAACTTCGGATTTTGACCAAACTCGCGTAGGTGGTTGACCGTGAGTTGAAAATCCACCATACAAAGTTTTGTAACTCTAGCTCAAAGGAGGGTGTTCCTACAGGTCTTCAAAGTGTAGTTAATTTTGATAAAATCGCGGTTTCCGTCATTTTCACAGCCTAAAAGTGATTACACCCCCTCACCCCCCTCAAGTGGTTTTTTAATAGCTTTTTCTCATTTTTCAAGTTTTTTGAGTTTATTTCTCGCATAACTCGTCTCCAAATTGAACTACGATCTTGAAATTAGATATGTATACATTTAGTAGGGACCCCAGATGTGCCTTTTGGGGGTCTCGATATTTCGACCCGACTTCACCCTTTCTCAGCCTGAAAAAGGTGGTTTTTTCATATTTTTTGAGTTTATCCCTCACATAACTCGCCTCCAAATTGAACTAGGAAATTGAAATTAGATATGTATACATTTAGTAGGGGCTGCAGATGTGCCTTTTGGGGGTCTCGACTTTTCAGCCTCATTTCACCGCTAAACAGCTCCTAATATGTGGTCCTTGATCGTTTTTTCTTATTTTTTGCGTTTGTTCCTCGCATAACTCCCCTCCAAATTGAGCTAGGAAGTTGAAATGAAATATGTATATTTCGTAGGAGCCCTAGATGCGCCTTTTTTGGAGTCTCGACATTTCGCCCCCACTTCACCCTCTGTCAGCCTGAAAAAGGTGGTTTTTTGGTCGTTTTTTCTTATTTTTTGAGTTTATTCCTCGCATAACTCCTGTCCAAATTGAGTTAAGAAGTTGAATATAGGTATGTACATTTAGTAGGGACCTGAGATGCGTCTTTTGGAGGTGTCGACTTTTTAGCCTTTCAATTTTCACGATTTTAATGCGTCATAAAAATCAGGCTGAAAAAGCATTGCAAAGCGATGCTTTTTTTTAATTTTTTAATTTTCTATCAACCCTTGTGGATATGCTACATTTCCATGATCTAGAATTTTTTCGTGAAAGTGAAAAGTGACTAAATTTTTCAATACGAGGAGTATTCGTGGAAAAATGTTTTAATAAATGTCCATTCGAAATTTTCTTCTATCGTTTCTTTTCTCGCGACCAAATCGCTATCTACGAAAACAAAATATTAATCGTCGTAAGCCAATTGTACAGCATCGTGCGCTTTTCGTCATCGCATCTTCGCACTATTGTACCACGATTTCAGATGCTTTAATTGGAACTGCACATTTCCGCGTACGGATTTTTCAATTAAACGAGCTTAATGGATTAAAAATAAAGTTCATCATTTCTTTTTACTCGTGTACGCGTATATTGGTAGAAAAACGAATGGCATGCAGTCGATGCGACGGCAAAAACTTCCGATTAGAATTCTTAATGAGAAATCGAACGAAGAAGGAAATTTGCGCGCTCGAATTTTCATTAACGTATATCTCGTACGTACTACGCGTACGAGATATACGACGATACGATAGACGATGATTTGTCGTCGCGCCATTGGCGCGAATTCGGGTTCGAGCGTATTAATTAAAATCTCGTCGATTCTATACCATTTCTTTCCATGTTGATATTTGATAAAATGTCAGTAAACATAAAAAATAATACGGTGAACTTTACCAGTGGGCGATTTTCGTTTACTTTCTGAACCGGGTACTTTTTAATTTTTACGCCAAACTGTCTCTCACTTTGTTTCTGCGCTTCTCTTTCTCACTTACACAACGCTCACACACACTCACACACACACCGGT
The DNA here is from genome assembly GCA_900060175.1 of Ferrisia virgata. Lineage (NCBI taxonomy): Eukaryota > Metazoa > Arthropoda > Insecta > Hemiptera > Pseudococcidae > Ferrisia > Ferrisia virgata. The sequence continues at coordinate 15,416 of FIZR01006173.1, forward strand.
CTCCTTGAGAACGAATTATAAAAGGGCTACGTTGAAATCTAATCGAAGGCGTTCTCTGTTGATACAGGAATACACAAAAAGGCCCCGTGAATGTCACGATGTACACAAGTGGCTCGTCCTAAAAAGCTTCACATTCGGTGACGTAATGAACTACCGATGCCGGTTGGGCAATTATCGCAGTTACACGCTGTACTCAGGGTTGCCGTTGCCTTCGCCTTTAGCTTTGGAGGCGAAAAAAATCTACGTCAGGAATTTACGTCGTGGGAGGTTTTAATTTGGAAAAAAAATTCGTTTCAATCGCTAACGATAGCACAGCAGTATGCTGCGGATTGGTTCTTTATATATTTTTTTTTATTTACATTATACGACGAGAGCGACGACGACAATCGAAAATCTACGGCTATCTTTAAATTTATACAAAAACGCTACTTCGTACCTCTGTTAAGTATTTGAAAACTTTTCTCGAGCTTCGTGCGTAAAATGTATAAAAAGCGCTTGGAATAAATCAATTTTATTTTTAAATACTAACACGTTATTTCAATTAGGTATCGTAGCTGTAGGTAGGTAGGTAAGTAGGTAGGTACTCGATGTATCAGATTTTCTAATCCTATAATTGCACCCACGCTGCCATTACGTTCTCTTTCATGTGCGTTAAAAAAAAAAAAAAATACTAAAACTATATATTTTAGCATAGAATGCTACTTAGTATTTCGCGCAAATTTTAAACCTTGACAAAGAACTTCATTAATAATTCAAATTTTCAAAATATTCTCCAATCAAGTGGTAATTTTTTTTTTTTTTTTACTGTCGTGTTGTATACGCGGTGGTCCAATAAACGTGGTTGATTTTACAGACAGATTTTAACACTCAGCTGTATTCAACCAACATCTATAGACTTTCTAGAAGTTACCTAGTACTCACTTGGTAGGTATTTCGTTGTTGGCCGCCCATCGACTTACGTGACGTCACTGGCAGAGGTAGGTAATTATGCTTTTTGTATAGTAAATGGAGGATTATGAATAATTTCACGGATTTTTACATTTTTCACGTATAAAAAAGCTTTTAATGATTTTTTCTAGGCAAAATATGCATAGAGAATAGAAAAAGGAGTCTAATAAAAAATATAAAAAAATTTTTTAAATAAAAATAAAAATTTTATGCTACAATTAAAGTGAAAACTTCCCTAAATTTTGCTTCATTTTAGCTGTTACTGTTACTAAAAGTGTCCTACCGTTATCAAATTTTAAATTATATTTGAAACAATAATAGTAATAAATAATCATCATAAAAAGTAGAATTGAAATTGAATTAATTTACCTCTCACTACCACTTAGAATAATGTTACTTTTCTAGACTAGAAAATTTACATTTTTTTTTTTTCAGTTTTTGAACATAGTAGAAATTCTTGTATGTTTACAAACTAAAAAAAAAAAAAAAAAAAAAAAAAAAAACTAAATTGGAAAAAAAATAATAAAAAAAAACAAGCCAATTTTTTTGAAAATAATAAAAATTT
>FIZR01006174.1:0-73874 GCA_900060175.1 Ferrisia virgata
GGGGAACCTTTTAGGGCAGGAACGGTCAAAATCGGTTTCCAAGGCCAAAACCCCATACTTAACCGGCTATACCCTTTCTATACGAATTAGCAAGTTTTCAGATAGAAAAGTTCCCTATCTTTAGTTGCGGAGTATGTTCGTTTGTGTACTGAATTAAATTTTAAAAATTTGGCTAAATTTTTCAACTACATGTCAGAAAATGTGACCAGTTTAGAGTGATTGAAACAGATTTTTGACAATTTTTTTCAGTTTTCTTTTGTTTTTGTTTGCAATACGCTCATTACCAACTACTGCGCTTCTCCACGTACATCGTCCGACGGTGTGTCAAAGCTGAACAGTGAATTTATCGAGGTATGTTTAAACCTGCGCGATACAGCTGTAGATACGTATACGATGCGCATAAATTTCGAATTGTTTAGCCGATTGGTTGGTTGTTATAAAAAAGCACCAGATATTTACAAAAAATCTACATAAGTTGGATGTAAATTACGAACTGTAATTATTTACGCGTTTCTTACACAAATATATATATATATATATAAAAACAGGAATTTTTCAATCTCGTGTCAGCCATGTGGATGCAGTGCGTATATGATTACCAGGTAAAGGTAGAGGTAGAGGTACGTTGGTATACGTTACGCGTTAAAGAATCTGAGATTGGGCTAACTAAGTCTGACTGTGGGTAGCAATAAAAATATTATAATATGTATGCTGGAGCGAGGAGGTGCTGAGGCAAGGAGAGAATCAACGCGCAGCCACAACAAGGGTGAAATATATCTACGATATATGTACATAATTTGTAATATACCTATACCTATACCTTATGAAGTACCTACTACCTACCTATGAGAGATCTATTCAAAGTTTGAATAGGCCGTTCGCAGGTGTATAAAAATGTCATTTGTTTTAGCTGTCAGATAAATGGTTACAGGATGACCTTTGACCGTATACGATTACCATTAGGTACCGTATCTAATCTGAAAAATTTACCAAAGTCGTACGAAGCGGGCTGCAGTCGAGAGATTTAATCAAGATAACAAAATATTCATGAATCATAATATTTTCAAAAGTTTCATTTTCTTATTTCATCTAACCCTTCGGTTAGTTCGCGTTTCGTATTTTTATTCGACTCCTAATTTTAGGACCAGTTTTTCAAATTCATCGGTGGTACGAATACGTTCAACTGGTTTAACATACCACCTTAATATTATTTTTATACGCTAGGAATTTCCTAGTAGCTAGTTGCGCGACAATTTTTTCGCTCTCATCTCGTCTTCTCTCTATCGGTCAAATTTAGAAATAATATTTGTATGTACCCGTAGGTGTACGCTTTCTGTTTTAATAAGGAATCAATTGTGAAAATATCTTCAATTCTAGCGTCGCTTTTCGACCCATTTTGTTTTTTTTTTGTTTTTTTTTTGCAAAATACAGCCGATAAATTTGCGAATTGTGCAGTTCATGGAATGAAAAAAGTAAACTCTCTGCGATGCATTTTCAGACGTAAGGGTTGATTTTGGAGCAAATAGCCGAAACCTTCAAAAAAGCACATCTAGGATTCCAACTCGAGTTACGTATAAAATTTCAATTCCTCTGAAGTTAGACTGATTTGGATGAAACATATGCCAAACTAACTCGAAAAACAGCGAAAACCACCCAAAAAACTTATACGTTTTTCGAGGTTACGAGGGGATGCAATATACAACATCCTCTAATCTTTCATCAAAAATCACGACTAAATTAATGTACCAATTTTCGACCTCCTAGATCAATTAGAAAGCAAGATATGTGGAAGACAAAGTCGTGTCAGTGACCTGACAGGGAATCCAATACGGTTAAAAAGTGGAAACACATAAAAAGGCACATCTAGAACTCCCTAGTAAATCTACATATCAAATTGTCATCTAGTGGCTCAACTTGGAGGAGGGATATGCGTGTCACAAACTCGAAAAATGAGATATCCCACCCAATAAAACTACTTTTTTGAGGCTATGAGTACGATACAAGAGGGGCTGGAAAGTTTTAACTTCTAAAAGACAAATCTAGGATCTCTATTAAGTATGCGCACCAATGTTAACCCTTTAGCCTAATTTGGAATGAATATTTTTTTTCAACGTCATAGAATTTAACCCCCCCCCTCACCAACCTATATTTTTCGTCCTAATTGACGTAGGTTAAAGATCTGTAATTTTTGGATAATGGATCAGTTCAAAAACGAACGATTTAAAAAAATTTTCTCCCTCAGGACTTACTTCTCCCTTTTTTAATATGACTGAATTTTGACCTAAACTCATCTTCCCTCATATACTTATATCTAATTCGTTGCCAATGCGAGCCTACCAGCCAAATTTCACTGATTTTGGCTGCCATTGAGCAGAGTAAATGATTTTAGTCTTCGGCCAAAAAATTGAAATGAATAACTAACACGATGAAAGATGATGTTTTTATGATGTTGTAGGACCCAAAACGAATTTTGTCGATATTCCTCCCCTTCTCTCATCTGCAGTAAGTCGATAGTGTATAAAAGTTGAGTTCTGATTGACGGTTTCGACGTGAAATATCAGACTAAGCTAATTAGCTTGATTTTCTATATCATGTTGCCAATGAAAAGCAGGCTATTATAAGTATGAACGAATTTTGTTTTGGGATTGTAGAAAACCATTGAGACGATTTTTAGCCATGTCAAATACATACGTATTTCGTTCCATTTATTTTTTCTCCTCCTTTCCCCTCCCGTCTCCTACTAAAAATTATTCGCTCAGCTCAATGCCGAAAAAAATCGGTCAACTTCAGGAAACAGGCCTAAATTGGCGACGGATTTATTATTTTTAAGCGAAGATAGTCTCGAATTGAAATTCAGTAACACCCAAATCGGAGAGACGCGGTGCTGAAAGGCAAAACTGACGAACAATGATTCTTTTTAAGCTAATCGGCAGAGAACGAAAATCCAAAGTTACATATCATATCCAAAAATCATCCCTTCAGGTTAATTAGGAGGAGAGATACGGTGGTTTTCGATTTTTTGACCTTGAAAGAGGTAGGAGGCTTGGTTGGGAGTTTCAACTTCTCAGGCTTGCTGCATGCACCCCCCCCCCCTCCTAAAGCCTCAAAAAAAAGATTTGTTGGCTTTTTTCTTACTTTTTGAATTTGTTTAAAGCGTAATATCTCCTCTCAAAATTGATTTAGAAAATTGAAAATAGCCCACCCACTCCCCCAATTCTTCTCAAAAAGTGATTATTTGATAGATTTTTCTTCTTTCTTCTTCGTGTGTGTTCCACGCCTATCTTCCCTCTAAATTGAGCTAGGAATTTGAAATTTGGTATTTAGGGTTAGGTAGTTGTCTTAAATGTGCTTATTCGGGATTTCAGATATTCACTTCGATTTCTACTCACCAGCACCCGTAGCACTGTTCAAGAAAAAACATCCCATGTCGCATATTGTTTTTATTCGATGAGTGGGTATTGAAAAATTTGCGTACTTATCTCGTTTAATTCAGAAAAATTTGGCTTAAAAAGGAAACTGCAATCCTCTTTTTTTAGATTATCTAACATACCTTCACTTGAACACTGTTTGTATGAAATTTTAGTTCCTCCGGTTCCAGAGGGAGGGACTGTTGTACGCTACCGAAGTAAAAATTGTGGTTTTTTATTTACGCTAGTTAAAAAAATTCTTCGAAATCTTCCTCCACCACCTGGAAAATGCGTTGATGTTGAAACTCGCGCGTAGTTTATTTTTAGATCAGAAATCCTCCAATTTTCGTGTCTATGCAGACTTTTTGAAAATTTCTAAATGGGTGATTTTATCAAGGTCGAAATAGGCATTTTTCAAATTTACTTCAGAGTAGAACGATTCGTCCAAAGAAAAAAAAAAAAAAATTGTGAATGTAGAAGCGGAATTGTAGTAAATGAAATGAAATTTTTCATCGACTCGACAGAGTCGCGAAATGGTCGAGATTTTTTGTGCGTTCAAATTTACGAGGATTTTACGATTGGTGTATCTTTCAACGATTTCTCTTCTACGACTACATTTGAAACTGCCTCATAATTACGTATGCATTGCGTACGTGGAAACTTTCGAGACTTGCTTTTTACGAGTGTAAATTTCAAAGGAGTTCTTTTGTATCAATTCATTTGAATCAAACTGCACATCAAATACATCTACGTATTACGCGCAAATATAATATTATGTTCGTATTGCAGTCGCTTCGCCGCTTGAGTTGGCAAATGAATAAGTTTCGAACATTTACGCGACTCGCATTAGTTAATTGTTGGAAAAAAATGCACCACCAACGAAGCGATTATTTTTTTGTCACTTACAAAACCTTCCCACTGGTTTGAAATTGAAAGAAAAAAAAACCGAGCCGACTGACAAAAAACCTCGACGGTAATAACGTAATTATAATATTATTTAACAAACTGCATCGTTTGATTTTACAGTATATATTAATTTGGTTCGCATTTACGACACGAAGCGACCTGTGTATTTGTGTGCGCGTGTTATTTTTTTTTTAAGGGGGGGCTTCATGGGTGGGTCGAGCTATTTCAAAAGAGTACAACTTGTACAAAATCACGGTACGTGGTCCGATGACAATCGTCGTACATTAGTACAATACATACGTGGCGTGGTATTGAAACCAGCGACGAATATAAAGGAAAAGCTAAGTTGATTAAGAAAGAGGAAAAAGAAGAAATGAAATGAAATAAAATAAAATAGAATAAAATAAAAAAAAAAAAAAAATACGCGGATAATAGTTTCGAAATTGATGAACGTGAGTATTTGTTTGATGGTGGAGGGTCGCTTGTATTATCGATTTCGAATACACTTAGCTTAGGTACTTTACCTAATACCTACTACGCGAACAGAAGTAGACAAAACACTACAAATCGTTCATATATTTGTCGCGTGAATTTAAGCAATACGTACCAAGTGCGTTGGCAATAGGTATTACCTCTATTGCGTAGGCATTGGTAAGCGCATTCCAATTACGTAGACAACGAATTGTGTATACTTATTCGATTGTCTGTACGAAAAATATTCGATCGATGAAGTATACGTATTTATTTGCGATTACAGCGCAGCGGAGAGCTACTTGAGATTTTGACACTCGTTCGATAATTTATTGTAAAACAGTCTAAGTACCTACATAAGTAAGTAAATAAGTAAGTAAGTAAGTATGTTCGGTATAAAATGCATTTACAACGCAAACTAGCGTAATATTATATCACAGAAAAAGGGTTACACACTAAAATAGGAACGATGGAACAACTTAAATTTCAGATACGCTTCTTCTCGGGTCCAGCAATTCTGTTCCAATTTTCGAATCCTTCGAGTTATTTTGAGTTCTGGTGGATAAAACAATGGCCGATAATGGTCTCATAGTGAAAATTTTTGGAAATTTAGGTACGCTTCGTATTTGATCTCTGGAAAATGGTGATAAAAATGCATACGTAGACTTGATCGAGTAGCGGTTACCGCAAAGTAGAAAGTACTAGCTTAATTACCCGCTTTGATAACCGGCATTGACGCTGGCTACCACCACTTCTAAGTTGGTTGGCAACTCGCTGATCACGTCGTGTAAATCGATTAATTCGATTTCGCTTCCCAAATTCAAGACGGTCACGTATATTTCGTTAGAATTGAACGATCTAAAAGCAGTACGTACGAGAGAGATCGAAACGGCGCCGTTAAAAACTAGTCTTAAAAATAACGTACGAGAGATGTTAATAGAATTGCCTATGTTGTCGCCGTAAATGTGTAACGACGAATTCGCTCAAATAGGTACCTACGACGACAACGAGGAGGCAAGTGGAACAATGTTCGTCGTGTACGCGCGATTACGCGTATACTAACTACTTTTTATGTTTGTGTGCGAGTAGAGGTACTTGTAAAGGTTTTGCAAGATGATTTTTTTTTTTTTTAGGAACAAGGTCTTGTTATCTTTTATCTGTTAAAATAATCGTTCCCCAAAAATCCGGAGCCCGATGAAACATTTTTCGCGTTTTTTTGAGCTCGGATCTGCCTAGTCGTTACTGCATTTCGCACGCCTAGTTCTCTGCATACGGAGAGCTCGAAGGAAACTACTTTACGATAGTGTATTCTCACGTAATTTACGTAATTTTACGTAATTTTACCAATTTGAGTTTATCACTTACAGATAACTTACCTGGTAAACGCGTACACCCATTCGGAAACGATGTACGATTTGAAATCTCCCCATTTCATAGTTTTTCTCTTTCTAATCTTGGAAAGCGTTTTGAATATGTTGTATTTGCTAATTTTCTCTGTTTTTTGAGTTTCGACGTTGGTTTTCCAATAGTTCGGATGTACCGGTAGCCAAGATTTGTACCTCGATGTGAAACCTGTCGAGCGCAAAAGTACACCATTTAGGAGTAGAATACTCGAATCATGGGTGGGTAGTTTCGAGCCAGACGACTGACTACGCGACGTGGTCGTGTGAGTTTTACCTTTGATAAAACTTGACCGTCACACTCGGGACAGTATTCATTATACGTATTTTACCTGCATTCATCGTATCATCCCATTGCATCGGTAATCTTTCTCCATCTCTGGTAACTCCGGTACCGTCGTTATTTGGATCTTTTCTCTGGTCAATTCGTACCTGATTATTCGTCATTCCGATTTCTTGACCATAGTATACACACGCTACTCCCGGCAGCATCATTATCGTTATGGTTATTATGTCCATGTATTCTTCGCATAATCTGCTGCCAACTCTGAGATTATCGTGATTTTCAGCCTGTAAGAAATGGACGATGGAAAATGTCGTACTCGATTAGCGTTTTGGCTAGCACAAAATATCTTACCACCCAATTAGGAGTTGCTCCTTTAGGCATAGATTTCAACCAGTGTATTATATTTTTGTCGTAAGACGAAGCGTCCAGAAAACTGCCCAAATTAACGAATCCAAAATTGAAAGGAAAGTGCGTTATTCCATAATCTTCGGTACCGTAATACGCCATCGTGTGGTTTTTGTTCGTGTACGCTTCGGCTACGAAAATTCTTGAAAGTACAAAATTTTTTCATCGATCAATAATCGCGAGTATTATTCGAAAATCTTAAAATTTATACGCCTAAACGATAAGGTGGATTCGATTCGATAGACGGTTTACGCTACCTTTCAAATCCTTCGCTTTTTTTTTTACTGTATTGGTCTAGAAACATTCTTAGCTCGTGTATGAACTCGTAACTTTCCCATAAATCGGTCGTATAAATATGATCTAAATCGGCGTAAAATTTAACTATCGAATTATTCGGATCCTTAAAAGGTTCGTCTCTTAATAACTCATCTTCGATGAAATGTTTCGTAGCGTCTAACCTAAAACCAGCGACTCCTTTGTCCAGCCAAAACTTCAAGATTTTCTACCGAAATTCAATTCGAAATTATTACAAAATACGTACGAATAATTCCATGTAAATCGAAGTGCCTGCGAGTATGGTACCGCTAAAAATTACCATGCACCTCTACACGTAGGCGTAGGCATAGGCGTATTACTTACTTTCAATTCTTTTTTCAGCTCGACGCTGCGTAAATTGAAATCCGGTTGTTTCACAGCGAACTGATGAAGATAAAATTGCGCTCGTTTCTCGTTCCATTGCCAAGCGCTACCGCCGAAAATACTTATCTGAATTTTCACCATACATTACTCGTAGGTATATATATATATATATACGTAGTATTTTAAACCGAGTAAAAATCGTTTTGCTGTTGTATTTTTCAGCTAGTTGGCTATTCTACTCACCCAATTATTCGGTGGAATTGGATTTCCTGTAATATCGATACCTTTCGGATCCACCCAAACGTAAAAGTCTGTATACGGTTCTATTTTGTTGACGGAATGTTCAAACCAAGGATGTTCGTCGCTGCTGTGATTGATTACTAAATCGGCTATCACTTTCAAACCTATATAATTACGTATACATTACGTATTAATTAGCCGAATATTATCGCTTGAAGAATATTTTTTTTTCACGTTCAAAATTTTCTGTAGGTAATATGTTTCGTTTAAGTGTGTGCGCGTGTGTGTGTACCTCGACTTTTTGTTCCGCGCAGTAATTCTTCGAAATCTTCCATGTTACCGAATAAAGGATCGACGTCGGTGTAATCGGAAATATCGTATCCCAAATCATTCATCGGAGAACGAAAGAATGGCGATAAATAGAGACTCTCGATTCCCAAGTCAACGAAATGATCGAGCTTTTTTGTAATTCCTAAAACGAAGCGATTATAATGATGAAGAAGAAGAAGAAGAAAATAATAATAATAATAATAATAATGTGCGAGTTCAACTTCGATGTACCTTAAATGAGTCGATATTTGCCTACCTTTAATATCGCCGAGTCCATCTCCGTTGCTGTCTTTGAAAGAGGATATGTATATTTCGTACAGAGTAGTGTGCTTCCACCAGTCTGTGTCAATACCGGCTAGAGAATCTCCGATGGTGAAACTTGTCAATAATAAAATCGCTAACTTGCAATTCACATCCAACATATCGACGGTGTACTGAAATATCCGTCGATAATGACGCCGCAGACTGTAAATACGTTAGCCAATAAGTACGAGTATATAACTGTATGTAAATGACAGGTTTGACAATCGATTCGGCATTATATACTGCATACTAACGTGTAGACTGCGGGTACTTTAAACGCTTTTATCGTCTCGATTCTCCAAAAAATGAAAAAAAAAAGGCAAAACAATCAACTCGAGATAAAAACCTGTATTAACGCGTAATTAATGAATATGCCAATCATTCGATCATTCGAGTGCCTAGTACCTATGCTTAAGTAGGTAGTCAAATCGAACAAGTTAATTAATTCATAATTTTCCGTTCGTCGTCGGTAGAATGTTGTTCTTCAAATAATAAGTCACGTGTCCGGATAGACTATCCCGACTGCATCCCCTCTCTCCCTCCAGCTTAAGTTTGTAAGTAATATTGATACGCGTAAAGTTCTCTTTCGTAAAAGGTTAATCATTGTATGTGCTTTTCTTCCTTTGTCGCTGGTATGGTTTAGTACGCAGGTTCTTTTTTTTTTTTTTTTTTTTCATCAAATGATTAGCATTAATCGTTGCAAAAGAAAAACAATTTGGGCTGGAATTGGAAATACGAATAAAAGAAAGGAGTTCTCTTAAAAGTCGAACCTTGAATAGGTAGATTTACCTTCTTAATCTACAAAACCACGAAAGAGTTTTCATGCGTATCTGATTCGTTTGAATTTTCCTTTTTATTTGTAAAAACTAGGAAAGAGTTTGAATTTTCTCGCTTTTCGGCTTGAATTTGGTGCCATTTGGTAAGTTTTAGTTACTAAGTACTCAACTAGGGAGGTGCCCACTAATAAGCACTAACGTAGATTTCCGTGGTAAATTGGTAAATGTCAATAATCTAGTACCTATAACTATACCTATCTAATTGAGAAGGTTTTTGATGTAATCGGAGGTATTATGATTACTTGAATCTCGTCATGAAAATTGTATATTTACGGCGATTAATCATTCCCTATCTTATCTGCAATAAATAAGTAAATGTTACAAAATTTTCCTCATACAATAAAGGTGTTATCTTTCCATTCATTATTTAATCCTTCATTTGCGTTGGTTTGTACAAAATGCTAAAGGATTTAAGTTCAAGCATTGTGGGTAAAAAATTCTTGATAAATACACGCATCGAAATACTGTTAATTTCATAAGCTATTGCCGTATGTTACCTATACATATATCGAGTTGCATTGTTTCAGCGAAATTGCGTTTTACAACATCTACGTATTAATTTCATGTTCCTTCTACCTAGCTACCTACAGCAATTAATAAGTATCAATGTTCGCAAATTTAAAATTTTAGTGTTTACTCGTTAATTTATTATTTATTTCCTGAAATCCGGGATCTTCTTTTGTAGTTGGCTTTTGTAATTTTTGATATTAGTTAGATACTCTGGCAAAGGCAGTTGCCATTAAAAAGTAAAAATAATATGTGATGTACCTACGTATCATTTATTTATTTTTTCTCGATTAAAGATTATTGAAAATGCAATCTGGTTGGGCGAGGATGTAGCCGTTAATCCCATTCTTCAATATTGTTATGGAGTTTCCCTTTTTAATACTACGTATCATGAAAATATTTTTCCTATGAACACTTGGCAAAGTGAAAATACACTTTTACGTTTTTTATATCCGCTGAACGTATTTCTACGCTTGTTTTCACTACCTTGAGATAGGGAAGAAAAATTAATTGTGAAGATTGTTTTCATCTCATTTCTAGGAGACTAAAGATCTGAGTTGATTATAAAATGATGGTTCAATTCTTTATTTAACTCCTTTTTTTCTTATTAAGTGATCGATAAATATCCTATTTTGATTTGATTACATTTATTATTTAGCGTTATCAAAAGGTAAAACTGCACATCATTCATGATAGTAATATGGGAAAACATCTCGCTATACAGGAGCTGAAAATAAACTATTCCTTATCAGTTGCACTAAGTTTTGCTTTACCGGTCTACGGTTCGTTTCGCAATTGTTCAATACATTTTTAGTTCCTGCATAGTAATATACTATTTTTCACTCGGTGGATGTTGAAATAATATAAAAACTTTAAGTTTTTCTTCAAGTGGCCATTACTGCCTTGCTCGCCGTCAACTACTTTTTTTTTGTGTAGGTACTTGTTCTGTGAAATCTTCCGTCGTGCGTTTCAAGACTTCACGTTGGTGTTCAATGAATGCACGTGATTATCCATAAGCTGTATTATAAGAATGTGCTCTAAAGTTCCCTCATTTGGATATACGCGAATGTGAATCACGCGTTGCATCAATAATGAAGAGCGAATGAAGTGCGGGTATCTGTTACGTACTTCTGTCAAAGGGTGGGAACTTGATTCGAATTTTTGTGTACCCTTATCATTGTTACATAACAAAAATTGTCACTTTTTCCTACCTCTCCATTCTGTCTATAATCAATTGTTAATGCCTTACGTTTTTGTTAGTGAGACTTAAGTACATAGTGTGTAATTAATTAGGTACTTGGCTACCAAATGATTGATGACTTGTCTGTTGATAACTTTGAAATTGAAACTCGTTGAGAATGCAAGTACTTTTATTTATTAGAATCTTGCTTTTTGCAAAAAAAAGTATGCGATGAAAAAAAACGTGAAACGCGAAGTGTCACCTTAAGGGCCTGCTCCAGTGGTTGCGGATTAGCCTTACTGGACAACAAGGCACAAAAATGAATTGCATTTTCTTTGAAAAATAAGAATAATAACATAATTTTGATTAATTATATTAATTTGCAGCGGTAAGTAGTAAGATAAAATACAATTTTCAGATTTGTTCTGTGTTTTGATAACATTTCATTGCAACTATTTTAAAATGTTTGAATTTTGTTATTTATACTCGAAAAAAAAAACAATATTTCTCCTTGAAAAATTGACAGATCGAGCTGAAATTTGAAACAAAGATAGAGGATGAAATCTTGAAGAACGCTGTGTATTCATTTTTTTGAAATTATGATTTCCCAATATTTTATTTGACGTTAAATGAACGCCTCTGTCACTACTCATGGAACGAAGAATGGTCTTGATTTTGAAAGTCAAAAATAAATGTTAGGAATCAAAATTTCGAAAAAACGAATGCATAGTGTTCTTCAAAATTTCACCCTCCGTCTATGTTTCAAATTTCAGCTAGATAGGGCATTTTTTGAGGAGAAATATTGTTTTTTCCATATGTAAATAAAGAATTCCAGCCATTTTACAAAAGTTGCAGTAAAATGTTGCTCAAGTCAACACTGAGATCTCAACCAATCAAAATGCAAAAAAATTGCAGAGCTCTGCGAGATTTAGTGAGCAGCGCTCCTAACAACTATAGTATGAACAACTCGCAACTGGGATTTAGTGTAATCACCTTACCGTTGTGATCTGCAAATGGGCATCTTGTAATTGTAGTATCTATATACCCCACTCTTCCTTCGATATAAATAAACGTGGGTAGCATATCTGTGTGTTTTGAATATAGTTTTAAAGATCTGTAGTACATTTGATAAAGTTTTCGAAATTTTGTTAGTGAACGTGAATTGCGAAGTTTCAAGTTTGAATCTATGATTAATAATTAATTGATGAATTACGCAAATCGTATGGTATTTGCATAGCTCGTCTCGTATTGCTTACCTTCACTGATGAATGATGGATATTGGTGAACTGCTGAACTACAAAGTAAGTTCCCCAATAACACAAAGTTTAGATCAAGTGTTTCCTATTTGGGTGTAACTGACTGCGTTCATTTTCTCTTGTATAGCCGGCAGTAACGCCGAAACGGCCTTTAATAGGAGATCGTTCGATACCTGACGAACAAGGGACTGACTATGAAAGTAAACGTAAACAGAGAAGAATCGAAAAGATAAGAGAGGCTGAAGAAGCCAGATACAGAGAGCATAAATTACGTGAAGAACGCCAGCAAGAAATCAAGATTAAGCAAGAAAGTGAAGAGGAGAAAACTAATGAAGTTATACAACAGATATTAGAAGAAGAATTGACAGAAGTAAGTCCGAACTGTGTGTTGACATGAAAATCTATTATCGTCTATAGCATAGGTAACAATTATCATGTGTACATTGAGCTTTCAAATAATTTATTCTTATGTTTTGTTAGAGCGATGTTATCGACGAATTTACTTTAAAAAAGATGGTACTTTTGTTCGAGAAGCGTACCCTGAAAAATCAGGAGATGCGGATAAAATTTGTTGACACTCCTGAGAAGTAAGTTCACTTGTGTGGTATCTGTGCAGTAACTTAAAATAAAATCGTCAAATGCTTATATCGATTCCTCATTTACTCTAGATTTATGGAATCCGAAATCGAACTACACGAAGCTGTACAAGAACTTCATGCCGTAGCAACAGTGCCAGATTTATATCCTTTGCTGGTTCAATTACAAGCCATACCTTCTCTATTAGATTTATTATCGCACGAAAATACTGACATTTCGGTAGCTGTTGTAGATTTATTACAGGTAGTATTCTATTTTGTTTTATTGTTTAAAAATTCTGCCGAATATATCGACGTACGAATAACCCAAACTACCTGTTTTGGGGAGCTGCAGGAATTGACTGACGTAGATATAATGCACGAAAGTAAAGATGGTGCCAATTGTTTGATCGAAGCGTTATTCAAAAGTGAAATCTGCGCTTTACTCGTTCAAAACTTGGACAGGCTGGACGAATCTGTCAAAGAAGAAAGCGACGGAGTTCATAAAACATTAGGTATTTAATTATGGTAGTTCAAAATGAAGTGCGAGAAAAGGTGAACAAAGAAGGTAATTTCATCGTGTTTTTTTTTCGTTTGTGTTTAGCGATATTCGAAAATTTAATAGAATTTGTGCCGGATAAAGTTCCAGAAATTGGAAAACAAGGTTTATTGAACTGGCTATTGAAACGAATCAAGGCAAAAATTCCTTTCGATCAAAATAAACTTTATACTAGCGAAATTCTTTCCATTTTGCTACAACAATCGCGGGAAAACCGAGAATTATTTGGAGATTTGGACGGAGTCGATATTATTTTACAACAGTTGGCGGTAATATTTTCATTCGCGGGAATTAGTTTGGGACTTGTACGTAGTAATCATTTTATAAAATTGGCTGCTACAGTTCTTCAAAAGACACGACCCTGGTTCAAGCGAAGAAGAAGAAATGATGGAAAATTTATTTAATAGCTTATGTGCTAGTTTGATTGAAAAACAAAATCGAGAGAAATTCTTAAGAGGAGAAGGATTACAACTGATGAATCTGATGTTACGGTAAATTTCATCCAACTACAAAACATTATCTCAGTACTTGTGTCGTTTGTATAATTATTACGAAAACTTCGCTGATTTCCAAGTTCTTAAACTACTTCGAATATAGTTAAAAGATAAAAAATAATTTTAAATTGAATTGAATGTTTACAGCGAGAAAAAATTGAGTAGAAATGGATCTTTAAAAGTATTAAATCATTCGATGTCTGGACAGCATGGTGGAGATAATTGTACAAAATTCGTTGATATTCTTGGACTTCGTACAATTTTTCCATTATTCATGAAAACTCCCAAAAAAAATAAAAAACGCACTATTACCGTAGAGGAACACGAAGGTAGGCCATTTTATTCTATTTTCACTAAAAGCTGTTTTTTCCTGCGAATTTGTCTATGTTGTGATTGTTTTGTACGTATAGAACATGTCCTATCAATCATAGCTAGCCTACTGAGGCACTGTCGTGGAACGCAGAGACAAAGATTGATGAATAAATTTATTGAAAATGATCATGAAAAAGTAGATCGACTGCTAGAATTACATTTTAAATATCTTGATAAAGTTGAACTAGTAGATAAAGAAGTAGAGCAAATGGCCAAAGTAAGTAATGAATTGAATGGCACTGGTAATTTACTGGTCATTCGCATGATCAAAACGTTCTGTTGTTCAGGATGAAGATATCACCGAAGAAGAATTTGAAAACGAAGTATATTTCAGGAGGTTAGACGGAGGTTTGTATACTTTACAGTTGATCGATTATGTTATACTGGACGTTTGCACTAGTGGCCCTGGTTCTATTAAACAACGAGCTACGCAGATTTTGAATTTAAAAGGAGGGTCTTTAAAAACGATTAGACAAATAATGAGAGGTATGTTAATATAAATTTGATGATTTTATATTGTGTTTTGTCCATCGTCAGTTTTATTTTCGAATTACTGTTTTTTATCTAGAATACGCTGGAAATATTGGAGAAACTGGCAGCGCCGAATGGCAAGCTGAAGAAAGAGAACATGTGTTACAACTAATTGATAAATTTTAACGATTCGGAATTTCTTTCGAGTATAAGCTTTTGCGAATGCATTTAAGGATCTGCCTCACCTTTTTCAATAGAATAAAAGAAATTGATGAATACACGAACTAAATCGTTATTTTCAAACAAAAGATGCTTATGTACTTCAGTTATGTCAGTTTATTTGTTCCGTGGTTCATGTTTGTAATATACATGGAATGTATGTAAATTTAAAAACTTTTCACGTGCATTCAATATTTGCACAATATATAAAATGAAGTGTAATAATCAAAGATGGGATGAGTGAAAATCGTTTTTATGAATATTGGTGTATGAGCATCGCATTAAGGAGAACAGTACAGTTATCAAAATACTGCAAATCTGACATCTATAATTTCTGCATTCCTTTAATGAAATTTCAATTCAAGAATTGTCAACTTCTGTACGAATTTAGCGTGTATCAGTGCATGGAAATTATCACCAGTTAGAATATTAACATGGATATAAACTGATTTTGCGATTACTTTACTAGAGATACGCTCATTAAACAAAGAATTACAGTGTCGTTTCTTATATTAAATCTTCTTAAAATATCACATTCTTAGGTACTAACATTCGAACGGAAAAGTTATAAAATTAATCACAACACTCGGAATTAACATGATTGCAAATAATGGTAAAATCGATAATAATACTCGAATGAGGTAATATTTAAAATCAAAACAAAGTAGGAAAGCTATTACAATTTTTTAAAACACGGAGGTACGCTTAATTGTAAATCGGGGACGGTAATTGGTGAAATACTAAAAAGTGGTCCAGATTGTTGTGACGTTACTTGCCGATGTTCTACGGTACAATTTGAACTTGAGTTGGACGGAAAATTGGAAGAAAGTTGAGCAATCGTACGTAACGGTCCGGCACTATCTTCGGCGCTGGA
Source organism: Ferrisia virgata (assembly GCA_900060175.1). Lineage (NCBI taxonomy): Eukaryota > Metazoa > Arthropoda > Insecta > Hemiptera > Pseudococcidae > Ferrisia > Ferrisia virgata. The sequence goes on from FIZR01006174.1 coordinate 15,731, forward strand.
TGTGGAATTGATCACGGACGCTTGTAAGGTTCTTTGAAGAGTAGTGTTCATCCAATTTAATCCCAGCTTACGTAGTTCTTTTATAATATCGGTGGAGTACTTTTCATCGGTCTCCGATTGATGTTGTAAACTGCTTGCGTCCACGTTATTATCATTATCGAACTTTATTTGGCCGAAATCGTCTTTGGGCTCAGATTGCCCCGTAGTGGTGAAATCTATCTGAAGTATCTTTTTAAGGAATTCTTCTTCGTCGATAAATTGTTTTGGTTCATTTTGCGACTCGTTTGAAGCATGTGATTTGCTGATTAAACCTTTACGAACGAGTTCCTCAATGGACGGCAAAGAAACGTAACTTTCATCATTGGACGGGACGTTTTCGTTCGCGGTGGAATCGCACGAGTCTTCGATTATTTTATTACTGTATTTCTCTGGCGATGACTGCGATTCGATATATTGTTTCAAATATTCTATTACGTCGTCAGTTTTACCGTTAACGTTTCCAGACGATGTGGCCACAGATAGTGAAGAAACAAATTTGTGTAAATAAGCCGATGTGGAAATATAAGCGCTATCTTCTTTGGAAATATCAATATCAGACTGATCAACATCATCTTGTTTGGCGCTGCGATTAAGTATTTGTTGCATATCGCAAAGTGCCGTCGTCGACTGCACCGTATAGTCCAGATTATCGTCGAGTGAGTTCTGGTACAAAGGTAGCAATCGTTGAATAGCCGAATTGATGAAATTTTTGTACGAAATATTAGAATCGTTTGGATCCGTAGCGGTATTGTTATCATAAGTCGAATCAATTGATTTGAACGCTGATAAGTTTATATTTGCGGGCACTTCGGCGACTGCTAGTTTCAAACACTTCAATAACAATTGTCTCGCGTTTTCTGTATCGTCCGGTTGATTTTGTTCGGTCGTAACCTCGTGACTGGAAGAAATGGCTTCAGATTGTGGTTCCTTTCGAACACGATGAAATGTTTTACTAAAAGAGTTCGAATCGATTGATGCAGATATTGATGAAGAATCAATACAAGTTGTACTGCATGATGATACATTTAAGTTATCTATGCTTTCTGGACTCATCAAGAGTAATTTACGTACGTAATGACCTATATCTCTTGTTGCTATTGTTTTAGAATGTGGTATAACTTCTTCTTGAGCATATTCCTCGGACGAGTTGTTGTTAAGTTTTCCACTGATGCATTCTGGTGGACTGTAGTACGAGGATTCAGTCAATTTATCTTGATTTTTAAACAGCGTCCTCCAATCTTTAACTTTTTCAAAATTTTGTTTAGCAGAGCTACGCACATATCGTTTATTCGAGTTATTATTTTTAATTTCTATTTTACAATCGGCTGATGGGAGAACATTTACGACCAATTTAACAGGCGGAGTGACTTTTTTTAGAAATTCTTCATTATTCACCGTCGAGCTCGAACTGCTGGTGCCAATTAATTGAGCATTTGTGGCAGTATCATCGAAGCCAGCGGCAACTGATGTCTTATCTTTAGACACGATTATTTCAATGTCCTTACTGGAACGAAGTTTGCGTCGTTTACAGTGACGATGTTTTGAGGATAATTTTGCTTGTTTATCAGATTCCACGGAGCTATTATCTACATTACATATGGCTTTAAGTATGGGGGATGGGCATAGTTTACTGCGGGGCGATATCTTTTTGGTTGAAAATCCTTCGCTGTTGCTTGAAGAAGAATTTTTATCCGATTTTGAAACAGCGGTCTGCTCTTTATTACATACTGGTGTCAAATCCAAATTATTTTTGCTTTGTTTTTTTTCATGCGAAGAAATATTTTTCGACGAATGACTTTCATTGCTTGATTTGATCAATTCCTCTTTCAATAATTTTTTTTTACGGTCGATTCTTTTTATATTGCTCTTGATTTTTTCATCATCGTCAGTTTCTTCGGTGCCAGTGGTCGAATGATGAGAAATATTTTTCGATGAGATTTTTGAATTATGAACTCGAGCAAAGTATTCGGAGAATAGAAGTGGTTTTTTTGAAAACTTGACGCCATTCTGAAATATTGATAAAATAATAGAATTGATAAATTTGATAGCTTTGCATTTAAAATCGCAGAAAATTCAACTTACCGGAAGAAACATTGTTCGTCGCTCTAATATTTTATCTTTTTGTTCTAAAACGCGGATTCGATCGTGCACTAAATGATTGTACATTTCGTCAATTTGCGTCTTATTAGATTTATCACTTACTAACGCGTAATCATCTATAGCTTTCTGTTGAATGAAAAAAGAACCATTCATTTTCAATTACATAGTTATGTTTAATATTGTAAGGAAGAAAGTACCGAGTGTATCAATTTAGATTTATGTGGATTCAAACATGGAGACATTCCTCGACATCTGGGACGGTTTTTGTTTTCATTTGCGCTACAATTAAAAGTAATGTAATGCAATTATTAGTCATAAATTTACAGTACCATATTCTCGAATTGATTACCTTTGTATAGACCTCAAAAGTTTCACTTCGGGCGAATGTTTTCGAAAATTCAACATCGGATATCTCTGTTGGCACATAAATCATACCTTAAATGTCTATAATTTTCATTTAAGAGAACAAATTCTGAATACTAATGAAGCTAATATGTGTAATGAATTCAACCACGTACTTCGATTCCATTGTCATCAGAATCGATTTCATTTTTGGAGAATTTCTTAGGGCTTTTAAGTTCAACTTTTTTATTACATAATCTGGAAATGTTGTTTATTACTTCGTTAGATCGTTAAATTTGTTAAAGATGGCATATAGTTAGATGAAAATTTTGTACGCTTACTTTTCACGAGGGTTTCTGGCAGGACTCGTTTGTTGCTCAAGAGATTTAATAATTAATTTATCTTTCGTAAGTTTCTTTGCATTTTGAACATTGTTAATAGTAGTACTAGTTACACTTTTTACAGGGCTTGGGTTTCGCAGTTTACTCCTATTTACCGTCTGTACATTAGTATCGTTCATCTAAGGAAAAAAAAACTAAAATTAATTTATGGATTTCGTTTTCTGATTTCTATGGTAAATCCATTGTAAATTATCGCATTAGCTTACATTAATTTGTTGAAGATGATGTCGTTGATTGATTTCAGATATACATTTTTCGTACTGCTTTCTACTATTTTCGAGTTCTTTTCGATGGTAATTACGAATTTCTGACAAAACTAGATTTTCAATTTCTTCGCATTGTTTGCGTGCTTCTTGTTTAACTCTCTCTAAGATAGCAGCGGACATTCGTTTAGATTGTTGTCGGACCTATAAAATTGAAAAATAACAAAACACGATAATTTTAGTGAAAATAATTATTGATTTATCATACTTGAATAATACGTTCTTGTCTTCGTTTAGTTGTGTTACACTGAAGGACAAGTTCTTCTTTCGAAGGAAAAGAGCTGTGTTTCATGCTACATACATAAATGAAAAATATAAGTAAATTCAAACACTTTTAAACACTAAATCAATACGGAAACACGATACAGATTACAAGCAAATGTTCGATTTTCAAATTTCAAATTTCAGTGTGATAAAGAAATCTCAAATCTGATTATTTTGAAAGAAACCGTTGTAAATCAAATCAAGTTTTGATTTTGGATGAATGGTGACGTCATATTGAATCTTGATATAAGCCAATAAATTTGGAGAGAAAAAAAAACACATTTTTTCCCCACTTGAGCTGTAGCGTGGTTAAATAGCCAGGCTAGCAAAGATATCCTGATGATATTTTAACCTCGCATCTCGCTTACTTTTTGTCTTTTTCTGTTCTTTTCCATTTGGGAAAACTTTTCTGATACTTCGCTTATTGTGGTTCACCACGAGATGGTTTCTGTTTTCCAAATTTGAAAATAACCGAAGTGTGAAGTTGTTAATTTGAAATTCACCGAAATTTAACAGTTGCAGTTACGAATTACTATTCATTTACAAGTGAATGGATGATCTGAACAATTTTCTCTACCATCTTTTGCACTTCAACCAATTTTGATGACATCTGAATTTTATTCAATTCGACCGAATATCCTTTTGCATTATTTTGGAAAGAAACATTTCTGGAATTATTTAACGTGAGGTAATAATATTGCTGATAAACTCTTATCTCAGTAGCGTTATTGTTCGTGTATCTTAGTGTATCTGTTGCTAGTGTGCCCACGTGTTTTTTTTTCAAGTCTTTTAACTTTCGATGCGAGTAATTGTAGTTATTATTTATATAGCACATATTTATGTTTAGATGGAAATGCGGGAAGGATTTATGCGACCGCCTCGCAATAGAGGTGGCTTGATGTGGCCGCTCGTACCATTGAGGGGACGCAACATGATGGGCATGGAAAGAATGAGATTACCTCCTTTAAGGTTTGTTCTTATAGTTTTTTATTGAATGAAAAACAATGTTGATGATGGTAAATTCTGTTTTCAATTTGAACATGATACATTACGATATGACCAAGAATTACAATGATGAATTTCAACAGGCTCCCTCATCAGAGGTGAACCCGTTACATTTTCTCATGTTGAAACCATCCTGTATTCTGAGAATTCTTGAAAATTACACCGTTGATATTTTATTTTTAATTTGTGTAAAAAAGTTTTTTTTCGTGTTGAATTATAGTCAAGCAGCAGCGTAAACTCGGAACTATTATTTCGGCAGCGTTGCATTTTCTTTCTTCAGAGCTGTGGTTGCTTTTGTCAAGTCGCCTTGTCCATACTTCCGTTATTGGTTTCATGTATAATAGGGGTCAATGACGAGAGTACGAACAAGACTACCTATCAGTAGCAACCATCAGTTAAAAGAAAGCAGATGCAACGCTGCCGAAATATTAGCTTAAGTTTATCCTGCTGATTGACTGTAAATAATCCGAAAATAAACTTTTTTATACGATCATGACCAATCAATTAAGCTCTAAAACGTTTATTGTTATTTTGTTATGACTTATGAGTAATTATAGTTTGTTTTAATGGCCTGCTCTCTTTAGTGGGGATCATAGGTTATCCTTTTCGAGTTGAACCTATGCAGTATTAAGATTTATAATCAGTTACTAATGAAGTTGTTAGAAGTGTTGCTGTGGTCTATTCGATGATGATTGATGCAGGCTCCCTCAACTGAAATGAACCCATTATTTTTTGAAAACTGTTGATATAATCCTGTATTCTGAGAATATCACGATGTGAATTGCGACTATTACACATATATATCTATGCACAGGTCTGCTCAATTATTTTATATGCAAATCTAAAGTGCTTAATGCGAATCGAAATCACAATTTACGGATAAAAGGCAAGCAAGAGAATGGGAGAAAAGGATAAATGTAAACAGAGGTCGAAAAGAGTGCTGCAATGTTACCTCAAGTCATGAAAAGAAACCTATATATTTCTTCATTGAAATGCTTCTGAAGAGTATTCAGAATAAAATACTTTTACATTATTTCAAATTCGTTGTGTTCGTTGATATATTTCTGGATAGATTAGGATTAATGCAAGGTGGACTGTTTCTGCACGTTGCATTGTGGATTGTAGGTTTTCGAATCACGGCTAAACTTATCGTTATTTGTGATTTTGCAACTATCTGATATTTGTAAATCTGCTAGTAATACAGTTTTTGTGATTATTATTTGTATTTCTATTTGATGATGAGTATTACAGGCTCCCTCTTCTGAAACGAACCCAAAATTATTAACTTATGTTGATTATCCTGTATTCTGAGAATTGAAATTGCAAACATTTATTATGCGAAATCATCTCATTATTTTGAGTTTATTGTGCTTGATGGAATATAAATTTTCAGACCCGGACTAATACGCGGTGGACCGCCCGTGCCTCCGCCATTCGTAGGTCGAGGAATGACTCCTCCTCACGCAAGACCCAGAGGAATTGGTCCTGTTATGTTACCACGACCTCCTATTCATCCATCAGGACCGATGGTTCCATTAGGTCCCAGAGGGATGTTACCGAGAGCAATGTTACCTCCTCGACCCCTGGGGCTGGATACTGGTAGTAGCCCGAATGATAATGCACAAATACCAATCAACGGTATTATCAAAGAATCTTTGAAGAACGTGAAAGAAGTTGTGCCTAAAAACGTTCCAGGACTAGTTGGATCTAATCAGATGCCCAACAGAATGGTGGCGAATAGAAATATCAAAGTTCATAATCGCATGAAAGGAAATCAAAATACCGGTCAAGTAGGTTGTTTTAAAAATATTCACTAAAATTGTATCGGACTGGTCGGTTTCATGTAAATTTCTATGTTCGCGTCCGTTTTGTATTGATTAATTTTCTTATTTTTGCGCAGTCCCAATTGCAAAATATGCATCCTGTACCTCATCATCCGCAGCCTCCGCCGGTTCAGCAAAATACCGCCATGAATGCGCCTCATATACCAAAACACGTACATCCAATTCAGTCACAGATGAATACTGGCGGAGCTCCTCAACAATCTCAGTCTCATCCTATGCAGCATCAGCCGTCTCTTCGGTTTGTGGAGCATTTATTATTATTATGATTTTTTTTTTAAATTTCGTATCAATTTTTAAAACCAATGCATTATGCGCATAAGCCAGTACTCTTGAGACACTGCACAATATAACTGCTTATGAATATTTGAATAATTTTCAGCGGTGGTAGAAACGGCATGAATCCTAGAAACAGAGGCGGAACTGGAATGGGTTAGTTGACTTATTTCCAGATAATTTCTCACCATTTGAAGCGAATATAAATTGAAATTGTTTTTTTTCTACTTTTCAAATTTCAGGTCGCGGTGCCCTGATGAGTATTCCTCCAATGAGTGGTGGCGTTGTAGCCGGAAACAGAGGTAATACAATTTTAAATCGCGGTGCTCCTCCAAATATTTCCCCGAGAACGGGCCCACCAGTACCTCCGGGTAGAGCTAATATGATGGGAGGACTTGCGCCTCCTACTGCACCATATTCATCGGCACCTCCACCTCCACCTTCGTCCTACCCGGTTCCACCACCTGTAATTGCACCACAAGGTCCTGTGAAACGAGGTGGTCCACCAATGGGCATACCTCCTCCTATGCCGCCTAAAAGAGTGCGTTACGACACACCTTTACCATCCAATGGATACGGACAGTATCAGCAACAGCCTACTCCGCAAGCGTAAGTGATGATAATTTTCACTGGTGTAGTTTTATTGTTGTTATATTGATAGGAAATTCGAACTTGATTTCTTTGTAGACCTTATTCGTCCTACGACGTTCCACCTCCAACCGATATGTATAGCAACGCGCCGCCTATTCCGCCACCAATGAATACATCACAATCGCAAGGTTACAGGTAAGGCGTGAAATTCTCATCGTATTTCGTTTATTGAATTTCGTTATAACAGTTATTACCGAAATTGCAGCTCGCCCGATTATAACTATCCATCGGGCCCTCAAAATACATCGTATCCGAGCAGTACTCAGTATTCACCGTATCACAATGACCCGAGCTATTCTTCGTACTCAGGCGGTACTTCTTCGGCGTACGATTCTTCAATCGACTACCATTCATCTTCTAATATTCAAACGATGAACACTGCTACGACCGATCCATACGGCTATAAAACTGGTAAGTTGCGTTTGATTGTTGATACGATTTTAAATGAAGATTATTAGTCGGGTTATTCCAAGAGAACAGTACGTTCTTCGAGTATTCCTGTTGAAGAATTTGTTCTCGCGTTGGGAAAATTACGAGTCATTTGCAGCGGTGATACGTCTCGTTACAATCGAAGTATCATGAAAGAATTTTATGAGACATGTACTTAACGATAATAAACATTTGCGTACCACTCTGATACTTTCCTTCCGTAACTTTCTTTTAAATGTTACGTTATTACCTGATATACGATAACTTTGCTGGTTACGGAACAAAAAATAATTCAGTTTTTGACATGTACGCGAGTTAATGTGTTTCGCGTTATATGTACCGACTGATACAAGCATCACAAAACAGTTACCATCCTTTTTTTTTTTTTTTTTCCACAATTATCATATTGTAATTATAAAGATACAAATACGTATAACTTTGATTTTTTCACCAGCTGCGCCGACTGACTCTTACGTTGGGTATTCGAACTCAAATTATTCTAACTCGCAAGCGGGTTATGACGATTATTCGTCCGGATATATCGACAATTCTGGATATGGCGCTCCTGTGCAAGGTAAAGTAATATAATTTCATTTAGTTCAGTTTTACGAAAGGTAGTCTAAAATATGATCAGAATTAAAATTGAATGAGCAAATTCCAAGATATTTATATACTGTTGATTTATCGTATTTAACACTAGGTGAAAGTAATTTATTATTTTTCGTGTTCATTCTTTATCATTAGCAATCTCAACTTCGATTCTACCCTTTTTTAACTCGAAAGATTTACTCGAATATTCTTTTTATGATAATGTAGAACAACATTGTTGAAAACATTACTCGTAGTATCTTCAAACGAAGTAATGTATCGTGTAATTATAGTGTTTTTTTCTCCAAAAAATTTTGGACGATAATAATTCTTACTGTCATTAAGGTACACGATTATATGAATTTTAACTTTTCAAACGTTAAAAAGTTTCGACCAATTAGATAACTTTTTCTTTTTTATATTTAATTAGAATATTGTCGTTAGTTAATTCAAGTATTCAAAAAATTTTGTCAATGTTTCAATCTATTATTTTTGAATTTGAAGCGTTCACTGTGATCATATCATCGGATTGGTTTTATTTTTGACGCTCAAGTTTTTCGGAAAATATATCTTAATTGAATATTAAAACTGGCGTAATGATTGATATAGTATTATGAAAATAGTGAAGGTAGATTTTGTATGTTTATTTAGATTCAAGTTACGGTCAATCAGTAGGAACGTACAATAATTATTCGTATTAATAATTTCGTACTGTGGATTAGGTAAGTGACACTCGCATGTAGGTGTGTAGCTCGCCCAATGGCGATAGTTATCTCGCGTAAATTTCTGTAAGATGTTTTCTTTTAAATTGGCGAATTTAAACCTAAAGAAATCTTTTCTATACGATTTTCGTTATAACGATTTTTTCAAACTGACGAACTTATATATTGATTAATACATTAAACGAAATGACGATCTCGTATATTTTCATTACACCTTCCGTGTTATCATAAACAAATAAGATTATTGATATTTAATTTTGAGTACGAAAGTATGCGAACGATACGTGTATGTTGCATGTGAAAAACTTTAGCATATTTCTAAATTTTGTTTATATATGTATTTTTTAATATTACGAGTGGTGCCAGTTTTTTTATGAGCTGGACTTGAATAACTGATTTTTCATTTTTTTTCTTTTTTGCCCCACTGAACGTGTATGTATGTAATATATCATTGATATATTTTTAAAGAATTGTATCGTATTTTTTGAAATTAACAGACCTAAAACAAATTAGTTAGTGATTTTTTCTTTTTTTTTTATTTCGTTATTTTTATTTTCTTCTGTTTTAAATTGTACATAATTGACAATTGGTAAAGAATACACTTTGATTTTATAGTCATGTGTAAAATATTTACGATTAAAGGTATTTTAATTTTTGTATTTTTACATGCTTATTATTAGCATCGACGTGAGGTGCGTCTTCTAAACCAACATATTTTGGCACATATGTACCGCGCAATTTAGTAACTTGTACCAAATACTAATCAAACGCGAGGCTCAGTTTTAATAATCATTATTATGAATAATTTTTTTTTTTCAAATTCTATAATTCATTTGATATTTTTCATTAACTTTTCCTCGGACCAATATCCGATATGTTTTGTTTGAATTTCTGTTAGAAAAACACATGTTTCCAATATTAATACGTTTGGAACTTATCAACATACGAAATCGCGATTGTGAATACTGACGCGACGGTTCAGCAATCAGATTTAGCGTATTTGTTATCCTACTGTAAATGATTAGCACTGAGAAAAATTTTCGAAACATGTGGTTGTTTGTATTTGATTTTCTTGTAATTTTCGCGCTATGAAATATGCGACGCTTCGGCGTGTTATACGTGTCCACTTATCACACGATGTTGAATTTTTTTAACAATGAAATTTTTACGTAGTTGAAAATGATTTTCCAACCTTTATGCGAGAATTTCGGAATTATCATGATTATTTTGTGTAACGTTACAAGTGATACGAGAATGTTTAAAACGCCTACATTCCGTGTGAAAATTTTATCTGCTGGTATTATATTTTATTTTATTGATTATCAAATACTGTTGTTAACTAGTTAGAAAATGTTTAAAAAAGAATTATTCTCATGCGAAATTTCCGTGAAAATTGAAACGATTTTTTCAGATTAACTATCCGCATTAGTTTTATTTTATTTTATTTTTTTTTTCTTTTCTTTTCACATTACAAACACTTTGTTGACTGGCGTTCAACTTCCATTTCTCGACACCATCGTCAAAATTTTGGTTTGAAATATCATTATTGATGCGAAATTTTCTGCATCTGTATGAAAGTAGCGATGTATATTCTACATTCGACTAAATTTACACGTTTTCAAATAGAATAGAAAATTAAAACAATTATCTTAAACTGCTTCATTTTTTTTTTTTTTTTTTTTTTTTTTCACTCGTGAGTAGAACGTAGGTGGTAATCTTTTTATTGCCAGAGAAAATTTTTCCTCGAGATTATCTCTCGACGATGGCAAGTAATTTTTTTTTCCCTTTCCAAATGAACGTATTTCCACGAAGAACTGAATTACTTACGTATAAGATACACCTCGTCTTGTCAACTGTATAGGTATACGTAGGTAGTTGGTAAGTATAGGTAATTCTCGGAGAATGAAAAACAGCCACGTTTTTAGACTATCTACCATCCTACATATTACATATCGTATAGAATTTTTTCTCGCATCTTGACTACCCTATCCTACCTTCATACTTTGCCTTATCTTTGTACCATGCTAGTTCATTGGCCCTCTTTTATACGCTGGTATTATATTATATGCGGTTTAATGATGCGACAGTACAGTGTAGTGTACCAATATGACAAGAGTTTTCTTACATATATATCTGGGCACCTACCTACTTACCTAGAAAAGTATGACTATACTTAGGTATAGATAGTACCAACACTCATAAATATTGCAAGTAGGTAATCATATGTAAAGCAACACAACGGAAGAAATCGGCCTATATTAATACTAATGGATGATTTTGAAAATTCACATAAGGATATAATGTTCCTCATTTTTATGGCACGATTTTTTTTTCTTTTTACCGCTTCCGTTAGTATTTTTGTATGCTACAAGATAATTTTCAAGCAATTCATTCGAAAGGTTTATATCTCAAATTTACAATCCATTATATAAACATTGTAACAATATTCTTCAAGCGAACGAAATGCCCACTAATTAACCTGATTATCTTGAGAAATTATGGCTTCTAAAAGCAAATATGTATCAGTTGAGAAAAAAATGTGTTTTAATCCGTTTTGATATGTTCTGACATGTTTTGATGTGTTTTGGCATGTTTTGTTGTGTTTTGACCAGTTTTGGACGTGTTTTGAAAAATTTTGACTCGTTTTGGCAAGTTTGAATAGGTTTTGCCATGTTTTAACGTGGCTTGACAAGTTTTATTGTGATTTGGCAGGTTTCAACATGTTTTGGCATGTTTTAACTTGTATGTACTGACTAGTTTCAACATTTAGAGTCCAACAGAAATAATGGACGGTTTACAACTCAGCATAGCGTGTACTTTTCTACTACGCATATTATTTCTCGCACAAATTCTCGTTTCTTGTTCGCACCAACAGTGTTGGTTACAAAAAGATAGTGGGAATCAACTCAGAATGTATGCGCAATGCGAAGCAAGTTTTGTTGCTCCAACTCCCACTTCTTTATGTTTGACGAAGATTTCTCCATGTAGCTTTAATACTGGTATGCATCCATTAGTGTAAAATTGATGAGACTGCGGTACTCCAAATTTTCACCTCTAATTCATTGTTGGAATTAAAGTTATACAGAACACCAAGTTGGTGCACTTTGATTTGACCATGAAAAATTTTAAAATTGCGTTGGAAGTGCATCCATTGCCTATTCTTAATGCTGATTGGCTACTCTTAAATGTTAAATGCTGATCGGTGCATTTCGAAAGTTCCACGATTTTGTTTTTTGTTTCGTATATAGTGGTGTGTGTTCAAATTTTCTCGACTATATATACATGGACTGCTACTGGTAATACTAAACCTTGAAACACGCATCATTTCTATTTCCATAAGGGTTTGAGCGCAAAGCACTGTGCGCATGCGCGAAAATGCGAATAGTTTGTTAATACTTCTGCGCGTGTGTACTGATGAAAATATGACTCTTTACCGAAGTTTTAATTGGTTAGTGTTATTTATAAATTATGTATTGAAAATTAAATTAAGTATGTATTATTGATAGATAAACGTGATTAATTTAGTTAGTTTTTGTTGAAAGTACTTCTTGGGCCTTTCTACTTTCATTGTTTCATGCTCCAATCAAGTAATAATGAATAAATTGCACAAGGAACAGATAAGGATGACGCAATGGTCTTTAAAAATGCATTGCCTGCCGAAGTTCATTAAATATTTCCGACCAATTTCCGACATTTTTTCGGTAAATCCGAGTAGTGATAACAATTACGACGCATGCGCACAGGGTTTAACGCTCAAGCCCTTACAGAAACGTTGATGGATATACATTGCAGTGAAGTCGAGTTTTTAGAATTGTCAGTAGCAGTCCATGTATATATAGTCAAAGATTAAAAATTGGTGTATGTTGTTGATAGTTTTAGGGGTAAAGTCCAAAAAATTGAAAAATTTTATTTCCAACAGCTAATATCAAAATTAGTTAAAAACATGAACTTTTTAATTTGCCTAAAAGGCCACCTCTGATGATGGAAATCTCCATACAAGTTTTTAACCCTCTACCCAAATTTGTTCTGGACTTGTAATACTTTACATGGTCAAAATTTTACAAAAAATGAGAGAAGGTATTGAAAATTTAAATTTTATGCAATAAAGGGCAATTTAATCCACTGAATACGAATTTGCCATTTGTTTTTTTATTCGATCATGTTTTCTTCTTGAAATTTAAAAAATTGTAATTAATCAGACAAAATAAGGAAACTGCTAACCAATTAAAATTGAAACTACCAAACAAATGAAAAATCTGACTCCGAATTCGTATTTAGCGGATAAAATTACTTTTATATAAACGTTTTATAAGACAATGTAACGTATTTTTAAGATTATTAATTTTTTGTTGAACTTTTTGAAAAAAGTCCTATTGGTATTCATTCACAAAATGTAGAAAAATCAAAAATTGTAACTGATAGAGATAATTTGATCTGCTGAACACAAGTTTAAGGCTAGACTTTTCTATTCTGTTGGTAGTTTCTGTTATAGGTGGTCAGCAGTTTTTTTACTTTTTGAATAAATTGCAATTTTTGGAATTTCGAGAAAGGAAAATAATTCAGCAAGAAAACTATTTGACTGATTCGTTTTCAGCGAGTGAAATTATCCCTTTCTACACCGTACACATCTTACACAATATTATGGGGTAAATTTTGAATTTTGAGCACCCCCTCTCATTTTTTTGTCGAATTTTGACCACATGAGGACTAAAAATTTGGATGACGATTTTCTTCACCAGGGGTGGCGTTTTAGATAATTAGAAAAAAATTTGTGCTTCGAGTCGATTTAGATATTTGCGGTTGGAAATAAGTATTCTTGATTTTCATGAATTTTAACAAAAATTGGTTTCAAAGGGGAATGATTAGAAGTTTGTCAAAACCAGTACTGTTGAGTGAAATGGCATACTTTGAAGACTCTAACGACGAATTAGAAGTCGATATTCGAATTAAGGAAGATCGTCCATTATTTTTGCCAGACCCTGTATATATATGTAATAATTAATTGAATTTAAATATTTATACTTGATAAAGATAACGTAGATATTTTATTCCATTGTAAACATTCACTTATTATAAATATTTTCCATGGTTTCATTATTTTTGTTGGGCTGATGACTTTTATCATAATATTGCAAAATTGTTTAGAGAAAAGTTACTTTTTTTTTACCTCATATACCTTCCTCACTATTTTCAGTTGGCAATTTTTTTTTCAACTCACTGTGAAAATTTCGCAGTCGACACGTGCAAATTTTTTAAATGAAAAATTTAGGTGCTGTAACTGAATTTATAAATTTTCTTTTGTTTTGAAGAATTTACTTGATTTAGCCTGTTATAAGATTTTTTCTAACTGAGGTTCAAAAGATCAAATAAATGCTTTCTCATTCACATTTCGTGGTATTCGCAGCCCACTCTGCGCACTTTTGACATTCACCCCAACAAAATACAAAATTGTTGAAAATTTTTTTTCCCAAATACTTTTCAAAAAGGTTTAGACCACACGTGCAAATATTTGAACTTTTCCAATTCCGAACTGCGTTCGTTTCGAAAATTTCTCGAGAACTCGTCGATGATATTCTATTCGATGACGACGCTGGCAATCCGACCAATCCGAATAAAACAAACCTAACACATTGAAACAACTTTCTAAATCGCTTGGAAACCTTTTTGGAAAAACTACAATCTCCTTCTTTTTGTTTTGTACATTGGAAAAACACATAAAAACGCTTATCTTCTCCTTTTATCTTAATCATTTACGCGTCACATTTGGGGAACCGTGCTCGATCCGTATATACCAAAAACTCGACCAGTTATTTATGAACCCCCTCTACATGAAACCAAGTTTAAACAATGATTTACTATACGTATAATCCTAGTTTACGCAGTTCGAATAGCTCAGCGATAAAATTTTCTTTATAAGGAGTACCCCACAGTATAACTATACGAAGCGTAAATAAGACCTTGAAATATTCACTATGTAGATACTACTTAGGAAAAATTCCAACCAATACAAAGCCAATATTAATTACACTAAAGTCGATAAATTCCTCGTGGAAGCTTTAAAATATTCGTATTCGGCGAAATACCTCCGCCCATACTAAAGCTACTTTGTTACTCGTATGCACACATATCTCATCCTCATGGCTCATAGGCCTACAACATCTCCAGAGATGATCTAAATAATATGCTAAATTTGTTTGTGAAAATGGTTCGTCATTATTATGGTACATATAAGAAAATCATCTTGTTTTAATAATCCTCCGTACACAAGGTGTGAATTCCAGCGTATCGCGAGCTATTTTAAATAATTGAATTCGCATCAAAACAGCAAACCACTTTGTTCAGTGCTTTTACTAAAGATAGGTACGTAGAAACCTTTTGAACTCCCGGTGCTATGTTCCAGATTAAGTAATTTATTAGCTGCTGTTGTTTTCGGGCACTACGACGTTAAAACAAACAAGAAAAAGATACGGAGACAGCTAGTTGTACGTACGGAAAGAGGATGAGAAAAGAAAAACCTTGCTTGTACGGTCGTTTTCGATGCGTTTTGTGTAAACGTTGTGACCCTTTTTTTCTTATTCCCCTCAGGCCGTTCGATTGGCAAATAATACACGTTTAGATTAAAGTAGTCGATAAATTTTAATTCCTGTATATATTGTACTTAGTTTACGGATATACGCGTACATAGGTCAATATCTAGATAGGTACCTGTTCTTTTTTCCGGATCTTTGAAACTGAACTCTTCGAGTATAACGGGTGGACTGCGACCTTTCGAGTTGACAGCACTGACTAAAATCTTGAACGTAACGTCCGCTTGTAAATTCGATAAACGGAAATTCGGCCATTCTTTTTCGGTCAAGTTGTACACAGGTAAGGTGCTAAACGGCGTGTATACCTCCAACGTGAACACTTGTGGAAGACCGCCGTCGTAGCCAGGGGAACATTTCACCTCCACTGAACTGTTCGTTTGGTTTGATAACGTGCAATTCTGCACGCTTTGCGGTTTTCCTGTAAAATTACCTTCGTCAGATTGCGGACTGAATGAAAACACCGATACGACGACCGAAACGATAACTTATATTAGATACATATCCTAATGGGAGAAGACACGTGAAAGGAGAAATAAGTTTGCTAACTTGATCTCACAGTAATAAATTTCAATAAATATACAAAAAGATTTGTGGTACGCCTCTTCCTTACTCGTGCCTATTCAGGGAGTAACATGACTGAAGAAAAAAATTTTATAAAAATGCTTACAGATTGTTCAGAACTAAATAATTTATCGAGTATAGTGCACTTGAATTGTGTAATCTAAAACACACGTTATCCCAAGGTCATAGATCGCAGTTTTATGTGATCTTGATCTAGGTTGTATTGTATTTTTTGATCTTATCCGATCTAAGATCATATTTCTTTAAGAAACTCATTCTTCAAGATCATTTCTAAATTTTGCAATTCTTTAGCAATTTTCACATTTTCACCTGCAATTATGACATTTCAGATTACACTATAACTGTTCGCACGACAAACCAATCAAATTCATTAAAGAATGTTTCGAAACTTATGCCTTTCCCGTAGATTTTCCTCATCTCTCGTAAATTTTCAAACATTTAATACTGCAGTTGTATAATTTTGGAAATTTTGATATTCCGAACTCCACCGAGTTCCGATTGGCGTAATCTCACTTCATGATCTCCGATCTGATCATTTTCTACAAAATGATCTCGAACTGATCTGACATCATTTCATCAATCATCTTGTCCAGGTCTGGTAAGTACAAAGGCATGTGAGTCAGGGAGCTGAAGTCAAATTGACTTCCTTTTGACTCTGAATCCTTAGATACTCTTCAGTCAAGTAGGAGTCAGGAGCTGAGGTCACAGATTGGATCTGGAATTAAAGTGGAATTGGAGTCGAGATTTGAAGTTGTCTGCGGAGTCATAGTGAATTTAGCGTCATTGACTTAGCAATGAATGTCAGTTTTGTTTCTGTAGTGGGAGTTAATTATTATGAAATTTTGAAATGAATTTAAGTCGAAATGAAATCTTAACAAATTTGAAATGAATTCAGGAAATTTTGAAATGAATTTAAGTCAAACTGTAATTTTAACAAAATTTGAAATGAATTCAGGAAATTTTGAAATGAATTTAAGTCGAACTGAAATTTTAAAAAATTTGAAATGAATTCAGGAAATTTTAAAATGAATTCAAGTCGAAAAGAATATGTATCAAAAAATGAATTTATGAAATTTTGAAATGAATTTGAGTCGAAATGAAATTTTAACAAATCTGGAATGATTTTGTGTAAATTAAAAATGAACTTGAATTGAAATTAAATTTTATCAAAACTGAAAAATTTTTGACCAAATTATGTTAATTATGTTGAAATTTAATTTATATTTAAATTCATTTCTGATTTTCATAAAATTATTTTTGAATTATTTAAACTTCACTTCGACATAAATTCATCTCAGATTTTTTCAAACTTCATTTGGTTTATGTTCAATTCTAATTTTTACCAAATTTTTTCGGTTTCGTGGAAAATTAATTTCGGTTTAAATTCATTTCAAAATTTTATAAATTTATTTCAGATTTATTAAACTTTCATAAATTTATTCCAGATTAGTTAAAATTTCATTTCGACTTAAATTCATTTCAAAATTTCATAAATCCATTCCAGATTTGTTAAAATTTCATTTCAACTCAAGTTCATTTTACTTTTTCACAAAAAATTTTCAGATTTGTTAAAATTTTATTTTGACTTTTCATTTCAAATTTTCACAAAATATTTTTAGATTTGTAAACATTTGAAATGAACTTGAGTCAAAATGAAAATTTAAGAAATCCTGACTAAATTTAAGAAATTTTGAAATGAATTGAAGTAGAAATGAAATTTTAATAAATCCAAAATGACTTTGTAGAAATGAAAAATGAATTTAAATGGATATTAATTTTCAACTAAACTGAAAAAATTTGGTAAAAATTAGAAACGAAAATAAATCAAAATGAAATTTGAAAAAATCTGAGATGAATTTATGTTGAAATGAAATTTAAATAATTCAAAAATAATTTTATGAAAATCAAAAATGAATTTAATTTCGAATCAAGTTTATTTTTCATTGCCACAAAATCATTCCAGATTTGTTGAAATTTCATTTTGACTTCAATTCATTTAAAAAGTTCCTAAATTCATTTCAAATTTGTTAAAATTTCATTTCGACTTAAATTCATTTTAAAATTTTATAAATTCATTCCAGATTTGTTAAAATTTCATTTCGACTCAGGTTCATTTCAAATTTTTACAAATTTTTTTAGATGTGTAAAAAATTGAAATGAACTTGAGTCAAAATAAAATTCTAGCAAATCTGGAATGAATTTATGAAATAATTCCAGATTTTGATCGTATTTGGAGAAATTGTATATCTCAAAAATCACTTTAGAGTTGTCTTTTCGGTTAAATATACTAATATTGAAACAATTCTTATAAAAATTAAAAAAAAAGTCACCATAAAAATTTTGTGTGTGAATCTGCTATATTTTAAATTTTTCTTTATAGACGTTTTGATGCTTGCCAGGAACAGTTTTTTAACGAGGTTACGCTTGCAAGTTTCGAAAATTTGTGGGAAAAAAATGAACCATGTACGATAATACACTTTATAAACGTAAAGTCATCAGGATTCTTTTGAATGCTCAAAAACCAAAAATACAGAAATGAATTTGAAATACATCCAATCAACACTGCGATGCTTTTCGACATTCTCCTTTCATGTGCTCAAGGGTCGGTGCTATTATACTGACAAATTTATTAATTAATAAAATATATATTTAAGTTGAAAATTTTTTTACGCGCAGGAAATCAAAATACTTCTTAAAATAGAAAGAATAATGATTACCTATGCCTTAAAATTTGCCACTAGAAAAACGTAAACGTAATTTATTCAGTGAATTTGTAACTTTCTCCAAAGTAGGTGGTATAGGTACCTATATTAAAAATGTTTCCAAAACGTTCTCATTGTGTGTTTAAAATGTTAACAACGTCAATGTATGTACCTATCTATAGTCAATTTTTCTGCTGTATTACAAAAAAAAAAAAAAACAAACACCATTGTCTTGAAAGAAAAATTTCCATTATCTTTGTTCGGCGAAATACATACATATGAAAAATTTTCCATTCCAGAAAGTGATTTAAAATAATGATTTACTACTCGTTGTCATCGTTGCTGCCATTTGCTCAAACAACGGAAATCCCCAGAGAGGAGAGAGAAAAATCTTGATTTCATGCAGATATAAGGTACCGAACAGGAGGGTATATTTAAGTATTCGAAAACCCTCCCATCTTTCTCACGCACTTACAAATATTGAACAAATTATCTCGACTTTCGGGGAACCATGTCGTCACCCTCATAATATTCTTAATGTGAGACGCATTCTGCTGGAAATGATAATCGTCGAATATTTTTTATACGAGTAACGCGCGCTCGCCAACTTATATACGTAGTTGTAGGTAGGCAGGCACTAGGCAGCCTAGCTCTAGGTACCACGTACACTATACACACGTACGCATATATCATCGTCACATTTCATAACTTCTAAGCTTGCTTCGTCGTGTCGTCGTTCATCTCTTAAAGGCGAATACATTAAAAAAATGAACACCCCTTTTCAATCAAACTCACCGGCAGCGACGAGCTGATAAACGCAAGGCATCACTTGCATGCCAATAGCATTCTGGGCCCAGCATGATAAAGTGCCGTAATCCAAATCGGCGACTGGCGTGTATTTTAACACGCTGACCGTGCCGTTGCTGGTGAATCGTTCCGGGCCGACGTCTAACGTTTCTCCGGAATTATTAAACTTCCAGCGAAAACTTTGGGCCGGAGGATCGGCGTCGATTTCGCAAACTATCTCTAGACTTTCCGATCTGGAAGCTCCGATAACCATACCTTTTTCGTGACGACACGTTGGAGCATCTGTAACAATAACAATGAACCAAATATGTAGATATCTATCTGCGGTATATGTGCAGCGAAATGTAAATTAATAATCATTACGACTTGGACAAATATGACACAACCGGTGACTTATATGAATATTAATTCTTTACTTTATTCGAGCTTTCTATTTTAGTCTATTTATTATTATTACTCTTTTTTTTTTTTTTTACAAGTAAAATGTGACGACGACGATGATGATGCTCTGTCTCTATGGTTCTGATGTCATTTACGAAACACACATGTAACGAGTTACCCTCCAGGGAAATAATACAGTAGTGGTTTTTCACTTTTTCGGATAGATTTTATGCTTTCTTAATGATTTACGCGAGTGTACACTTATTTGAGAAACTATACACATTACATTCTTACGTCTACGATCCAAAAGAATGCAATACACGTATAGATAAAATGATGCGAGTTTTAGTTTTCCATTTAGTAGCTATTCTATTGTTATTTGAGTACATGTAATAACAGATGATGGAGGATAGATAATAATAAAAAAAAACAAAACAATGTAGTGTAGATGCACTTCGATAAATTAGGAGTACTATTAGCTCGAGAATAACTCGTACCTTTATTAAATGTTGGATTCTCGTATAAAAATTTTCAACCCTGAGGTACGTATTTATAAGTACTTTAGACACGTACTTGTATGATTTTCTGTCTTTCTTCGTCAGGCCCTATTCACATAATGTTTACCAATAGCTTCATAACTCAACTGCACCATTCATTAAGGTTGACCAGTAGCGTGGACCAGAATTTTTCCGATAAATGGGGTTTAGATTTTTTTTTCATGGACTACATTGATAAGTATACTGCGTAAAATCACCAGTTTTTTTTTTTTTTTTTTAGATCTGGACTCTTGAAAATAAAGCAACTACGAGTACCTAATGAGTAAGCATTGGTGAAGTAAAAGTATCTTATTTGAAAGTTTTTGTGGAGAAAGAAGTTGCCTACACAAGGGGCTCAAAACTTCCTGTACAATGGAAATATTTCACCTTCCCATGTTCTAGCATAAATCTAAATTTTACCTATGGTTATTGACATGGATATGTGTGAGGCCTGTCACACATCAAGCAATGGCTATGTCCTTTTTTTCAATATTTTTTGACCAGTTTTCAATCATTTGTAACGATTTTTTTTTCACATTTTAGGTCAATTTTCACACATTTTCCAACATTTTTTTCGTAATTTTTGTTGATTTTTCGGCACTTTTCGCTTATTTCTATGCAATTTTTAGAAAATTTTCTATCGTTTTCTACGATTCCCAGGTTATTACAGTCTATCGACCAATGGCGGATGCGGGGTGAGGGGGTGGGGGTGGGAGTATATTAACGACATCCGTTTTGGGGTCCTATAAAACCATTATGACAATTTTTACCCATGTCAGATATTCATTTTTATTTATTTATTATTTTTTTTTCGAACATCAAAATTATTTACTCCCCTCGATTTCGACCAAAATCGCTCAAATTCGGTCAATCGGCTGAGTTCAAGGGCGCCATTTTCATAGGATAACAACAGACAGAAAGGAATTGCAGCGGTTGGGAGAGGTCTATGCTCTCTCATGTAGGGCCATGACGTTATACAGAGACACACAAACTTCAGTTTAGTCTAAATTACTGAGATGTAAGTCAATTAATTAATGTATCTTCCTGTGCAAATCAACAAATAAGGGCTAAAAAAAAAAGATATATTTGGGTGGGCATGAACTTGGGCCAAAATTCAGTTATGCTGCAATTTGAGGGAGGGGTGCTGAGGGGTCAAGAACGCAAAAATTGCTCATTTTTAAGCCAATTGATAGAGAGACGAAAAGTGTATAACATATCCAAAAATAAACCTCCCACGTCAATTAGGAAGGGAGACATGAGAGTTTTCCCTCTTTCTGGCCTTGAAAAAGGACTCCTCCACCCCTATCTGCCCACCAAATTGAGCTGGGAAGTTGAAATTTGGTATGTATATTAGGTAAGAGTCCTAGATGTGCCTGTTGGAGGTGTCGACAATTCAGCCTCATGTCACCACTTCACAGCCCCAAATATGTGGTTTTTTTGTCGTTTTTTCTCATTTTTTGAGTTTGCTCCTCGCATAACTCCACTCCAAATTGGGCTAGGAAGTTGAAATTAAGTATGTCCCGTCTGTAGGGACCTATGATGCGTATTTTGTCATGATATTAATATGTCACGAAAATCGGGTCATTTCATGATTTAAGTCATTTTTCATCCATTTTATAACATTTTTTTCTGATTTGTGAACATTTTTTTGGACTTTGTACCAACTTTTTATACATTTTTATGCAAGTTTCCATGCTTTTCTACACTTTTTTTCAATTTTCCACATTTTTTCGAAATTTTTGATAAATTTTCTGCAATTTTCGCCTGTTTTTATCAAATTTTTACCCAGTTTTTGATAATTTTCAATGATTTTATTCATAATTTAGATTAATTTCCGCCAATTTTTGAATATTTTATCGTGATATTCGATCAATTTTTTTCACTCTTTACTCAGTTAAGGAAACATTTAACTCAATTTTTGATGATTTTTTCATAATTTAGGTCAATTTTTACCTATTTCTATTGAATTTTCACCAAATTTCCGATGACTTTCAACGATTTTTTTTCATAATTAATGTCAATTTTCAACATTTATTCACGATTTTTGGTCAATTTTCCTTACTTCTTTCCCATTTTATCAAATTTTTTACCAAATTTCGGATGATATTTAAGAATTTTTTTCATATTCTAAGTAAATATTCACCCATTTTTATCAAATTAATACCGATTTTCCACGATGAAAACAATTTGAACAACTTAATATAATGTAATATATAATTTTATTAAATATATTTCTTTTGTTTACATTTTTATATCTGCTTTAAAAATCCCTTCTTAATATATCAACCTAATTTTTAAGTTTTCTATTTTTTGCTGATGTTTTTGCATATC
Organism: Ferrisia virgata; assembly: GCA_900060175.1. Classification (NCBI taxonomy): domain Eukaryota; kingdom Metazoa; phylum Arthropoda; class Insecta; order Hemiptera; family Pseudococcidae; genus Ferrisia; species Ferrisia virgata. Next base: position 38,578 of record FIZR01006174.1, read on the forward strand.
TCTCTTTCAAATTGGCGAAGTTTGTTTTCCCTCTTTCAACGTTTTTGGGCAATTCATTAACATCTTCGTTTAAATTTTGTATGATGCGCTTATAAAAAATTTCACCGTCAATTCTAATGGAAACAGGATCATTTTGAAATTTTTTGAATAATATAGTGCATATGTATTTTATTTATTTTTTTGATAGATGATCAGTATTAATTCATATCATATTATTGCTACTTGCATAGTGTGTAATATCTTACCTAGTAATTTAGCGTATTTTTCTTACGATAGTCAGATACAGTAATAGACCCTGCCAATGGTGCAACAAAATTGATAGTTAATCCAAATTGGCCAGAGGTCGACAGATTGAGGAACTGGCAGAATAGCAGTGATGATGGGATGCGATTAAACTTAAGTCAAATTTCTACTAAACCTCTAAAGATTATACATACCAAATAGTAATGCAGACCAAACAATCCTACTCGGAAGTTGTAACAGAGAATAAGACGAGCTATTAGTACAGGGATAGGAGCATTAAAAAGCAGAGATTGCTGTTAGAGATGAACTACTGGACTAACGAATGATTTTTAAATGTGTTTTACAATTAATAATGAAGTAATTGATAAATTTTATAATTCATAATTATATTTTATTACGTTGAACAAAAGGGGGGCGGGTAGGTAATTGATTCAATGCTGTTTTTTTACAATCGCTAGATCGCGACTACACCGTAACGGGTTCAGTAGCATAAAATGCAATAAGGGATGTACGACAAGTATATATTAAATTATTTGCCAACGGGCAAATATTTTTGAAAACTAAAAATTTTTAACCCACTCACAGTCGAATATTTCTAAGAAAGATGAAATCAGTTTCACTTATATTTTTAAAATTTTACGTACGAAATTTGTCAATATTTTTTTTCAATACAGACTTTTTACTAAAATTGAACTTTGAACGTAGATCACAAGAGTTGGTAGAAGCGAGGTGGTCACAATGTTGTAAAAAAATACGACTTCTAAACGTAAACTTGCTAATTGAACCATGAACGCAAACTATTACAGTGTTCTACCTTCAAGGCTCATCGATTTAAAGTTATTATTTTCACAAAAATTTTTCCCTTCTTTCTTTTTTGCAGAAAGACACCTAGTTTTACCATTCCAAATACCAATACCTATGTAAATTTTAACCAATTGACATTCACATTTACAGCTTTTCGTTTTTCATTTAATTTTTCACCCTTTTTCTTTTTTTCTCTTTTTTCAAACGTAGAACAACGAAAATCCAATTAAACGCCCAATTATAATTTATATTCATCCTTCGAGCAACCTTCACCAATTTCGAACCCTTGATAAATGTTATTAAAATGAAACAAAACGAATAATTTGTACAGGTATAGTCACTTATTATAAAGTAAAGATATATGAATTGGGAAGAGAGAAAATATTCATGAAAAATAAATACATCTTCTACTTGGGCGACGGGTAGGAGCCCAAGGGGTACGTATACGAGACTGTTACCGGTCATACCCAAATTCCAGAAAAACGCGAATTTCTTAGGGAAAACTAGAACATATTCCTCCTTGCACACAGCAGTTTCGTTTAGGCCAAACTAGAACATCCCAAGGGCTGTAGGTTGTTCTAGCTTGCCCAAGGATAAACCAGTTTTGCCGGAGAATATTTTAGGAATAACTAGTTTATGCTAACAAAATTTGTCTAAACTGGTTTGGCCTGCGGATATTTTAGAAAAAACTAGTTTATCCTACGACGAACTAGAACATCCTAAGAGCCAGATGATATTCAAGTTTAGTCTACGAGCAGAGGCCTACCGAACGGGCGAGGGGAAGGGGTGTCCCCCAGCGTTCGAGAGTTGGAAAAATTGGGTGAGAGTTGGTAGAAGTTGGAAAAAATGAGAAGTAATGGAATGTTGGAATCGGTGACAGTTTTACCGAGGAGTCTCTTTGGATTTGTGCCCACAGTGACAAAGAATGTTTTGCCTGTGGGTGGCAAAATATGCAAAACTGTCGCTGGCTGAAATTGGAAAAACAGTAAAATTCCAGAATAGTTTAATGATTGCGAGGTATAATTATGACTCGACTGCTGCCCTAAATTTTCCAAAAATCGTCCCCATGAGAAAATTTTAGTTAAAAAAAAATTATTATTAAAAATTTTTTCTTAACTAAAAATGTACGTTTGTACGTGCTAAATAAATTTTTTTAGCTATGAAATTTTCTTTTTTGCAAAGTTTTGGGAAAGTTTAGTACTTAGGCTACTCATAAAATTTTGAAATATCAGTTAGAAATTTTGAAAGTTGGTAAATTGGTTGATAAATTTGAAAAAGTTAATTGGTAAATTCGAAACTCACCCCCTCCCCTAGGAACATCGAAATTTGAGTTTGACTGGTAAAGGATACATTTAATCAGTAATTTGCACCATAACTGTGGAAAGAAATGGTGTAAGCATTTCTGGGTTGAAAAAGACAACAAAAAAGATGGATATAAAATGAGAAAATGTTCGGGTATATTGTAAAAGCCATCGGGAAAAAGAATGTCAGACGTGAACTAATTTTAAAAATCTTTTAGGTAGAAAAACTAATACGTACAGGTGAAGGTACTCGCAGAAGTGGGAAGTTTCAAAGGTAGACCTTTTAGGCAAAAGTACCTAGACCTACTCCATCCTCGACCCTTTCAGCAGATGTCAACAGTCTATAATGAAATTAGATGTAAGCTTAAATTAAGAAATCAAATGCAAGATAGCTACTTTTACATCGGCGGCAACGTTCATTTATGTTTTAAATTTCAATTTGAAACAATATATTCTGTAGATGCCGGTAATGGTTGTCGAGTTGCTCGGTATAGAAAGAAAAAAAAATCCTTTTTGTGAAATGTGCGAATAAAAAAAAAAAAGAGAGAGAAAAGAAAACCCCCGTAACACATACAAAATAAAAAAGAGCAGCACGGAAAACACGAATCCGCGTAAAAAGCCTTATTTCGAATTCCACCAGACTAGATAATTATTACCGGTGACATTTTAATTCCAATTTCGTGATCATTACTAGCAGAAAGCTTTTGTTCTTTTTACCCCCTTCTCGCCTTCGTATCCGTTTGCTTTGAACTGTGTATGTATTTTTTTGCGCCTGCTTTTTTCCTCCTCCTCTTCCTTCACTATAGATACCAATCTACCTACCTATTCTGTATAGTGGCATTTTTTTTTGCAACTCGAATGCGAAATGCAAAACGAGCTAAAAAAAATCTCTTTGTTCAGTACCTATCTGCTACGTAACGTACGTACGTGCACTACGTATGTCGAGTACTGTGCGTGTGTACGGCTTGTTTTTTAGTTAATGGATTTCTGTTTGACAATTTGGTTATGCCGCTGCTTGCGTCTGTGCCTACTGCAGGGACGCGGTACGTACTATGGACCCTTTTTACTCGAATAAGAAATGTTTTTTCTTCTGATTAGCGTCCCATATACTACACATCAGGATGACGATGACTTTTTCACAATCTAGTGAGTGTTAAGTGTGCTTACTTAAGTCAGAAATGAAGACCGAGCAGGGTGTGGCCGAAATAAAGGGGCTAAAGAGCCAAAATGATCGAAGCTTTGAAATCAAATAGGGGTGGAAATTCGAGACCGAAAATTTTAAAAGAACACGTACTCGTTGTAAAATGAGATAGAAGATGAGCTGAATAATATTTCTATTTCAAAAAAGTAACGTAACACGTGTTGGAAAAATTTAATTACAAATTTGGAAACAGACTTGCTTAAAATTTTACAATAATTCCAGCTATTTGTTGTGACGTCAATGAATGAAATAAATTTCAGTTTGACTCGTGTCGATTTCAATTTAGCTGATTCTTTATCGCCTGATTATTTTCTTTGTATTGTTAAAAAAAAAAAAAAAAAAACAGGCTCTAAAGGTTTAGCAATAATCTACTAAAAATGGTCCGTGCTACGAAAAAATTCGAAACAAAGATTTCTTTTCATTTATACGTCGGAAATAGTTTTCTAAATAACAAATACAGAGTCCTCGTCAATAGGAGATGTGTGCACAGTACGTAGGGTTTAGAGGGAGGTTAAACTTCTCCAAAATTTCGAATTTCCCACAAATCTTCTCTGGAATTATTTTTACGTCAAAAATAGTTCGATAGTTTTTTAATCTATTGTAAATTTCCTTAAACTTTTGTACTTAACATTTTAACATCGAAAGATGTTTCATAGCGCATATTACAAATTTATGTGAGTAATTTTAGCATCAATAGTTTACTATCAATAAAGGACAGATTGTTCAGATTTTGATGGCCTGGATGCTGATGATCTTAACATTGATGATGGTCAACTGTTCTGCGCTGTGAACATCTGGATTTTCAACAATTGGATTATGTTCGACAAAAAAGCAAAATGTTATAAAAAAAAACGCTCGGCAATTTTTAAAATTCTCAATGTTGAAAAGAAATCATGAATTTTTTGTAGTTATGTCAATTCAGATGAAATTTGGACTTTTGCTGGGACAGGGAAGTGATGATAAAGAATTTTGAAAATTTGCTTAGTATTTCTTCCCAACACTCGAGTTGACGTTTAAAATGTTGGTAGTCCAGAAATTGATGGTGAACTGTTGACAGCCCAGATCTTGATGGTTCACTACTGACCAACAACTCTAGGCAGTCCACAATTGACTATCATCTGTTGATGGTAAGTGTTGACCAATTCGAATAATCAAAAGTTGGATTATGATCAACAAAAAAGTTAAATGTAATGAAAAAATTTTTAAGCAATTTTCAAAATTCCCAATGTTAAAAAGAAATCATGAATTTTTTAAAAGTTGTATGACTTCAGATGAAATTTAGACTTCTGCTGAAATGCGGAAAAGATGACATAAAGAATTTTGTAAATTTACTTAGCATTTTTTGCTCAACATTCAAGTTGACATTCAAGATGTTGATAGTTAGGATATTGGTGGTCAACTGTTGAAAGTCCATCATTGACAATCTGGACATCGATGATCCACAATTGATGGTCGACTCTTGATAGTTCATATTTGACAATCAACTGTAGATGGATCTGGACCGTTAAGGATTGTCAGTTTAAATTTTGGTGGTGCAGATTTTGATTATCCAGGATTGTTGGTCAACTCTTAACAGTCTACTGTTGACCATCAACTGTTGATGGTCAACTGATAGTCCAAATCTTCATGGTGAAGATGTTGATGGTCCACTATTGTTGGTCAACTCTTAAGAGTTCACTGTTGACCATCAACTCCTAATGATCAAGTTTTGACAGATATGGACAGTCAAAAGTTGGATTATGTTTGACAAAAAAATTGAATGATATGAAAAAAATGTTGAGCAATTTTAAAAATTCCTAACTTTAGAAAGAAATCACAAACTTTTTTAAAGTTATGTTACTTCAGATGAAAATTGGACTTCTGCTGAACGTTTTTTGAATCGTTTCGGTGTCTAAAAACAGCCAAAAATAAAAGGCACTGATACGAACTTTTCATTCACGCTGTATATGTTGTTGGTGTTGCATATGGGATAAGTAGAAGGCTTAAATACTATACCGAAACACCCTGCAGATGGGAACTTGGAAAAGAATGAAAAGTAGATTTAATCAAGATGAAATTTTACATTATAATACTTTCAAATGAAATGTTTAAATTTTAATTTCATGTTGAGTACAAAAAGAATCAAAATATTGCTGAATTGTTAAAAAAATTAGTCCCTGATTACCTACTACCAATACACTTGACTCACATAATCCTCGAATGCGAAAATTCCACCAGAATAATGTACGCTACTAGACTATTACAGAAGGTATCTACCAGATACAAAAATCTCAGCAGAAATATAATGATAAACGATGAAACGTTAGCGATTTTTCACATAGTTCCAGTCTACATACCTTTACGTTAAATCTAAACCAGCGCAACGGGAAGAACTTGGCGGTTAATTTAAAGAAAACATACGAGTTTGCGAATTAATTTAGAAAATACTGGAGCTTTCGTCTTAATTCTTCCAAATACATCGTGGTGTTTGCATTTGTGTGCGTAACGTGTACATACAACCCTATACACTCTACTCGTACTACACACGTCTAGAAAATACGGAACCACGCAATTGTTATAGGTAGGTAGGTAGGTAGGTAGGTAGGTAAAACGCTGCGAGGAAAGTAGCAAAGCACAGCAAAGTTCATGTAGCAAGAAGCAAAGAGTCAGAGCACGAGGAACGCTAACCCGTTATAACGATGATGTACAAATTTATACGTTGTGTTTTCTTGCCGAGTAAATCTCAATTCCGAGATTAACAATGGCAAATCTTCCAACAGCGGCGTAGTAATTTTCTGGCCCAATGTTTAGCTTTTTATTCGTATCTCTGAATTTCATACAAGTATGGTAGAGAAAAAGCGAATTCTTCCTTCCCTCATTTTTCATTCATTCATTCATTCATTCATTCATTTGTTTGTACCTTTCGTTATGTCGTGAATTCTGTACCTATAAATATCGGATATAGTATTGGCAGCACAAGACTGTCTATTTGTTTAGCTGCCACGATGCTGATACTTCATCCTATATCTAATACCATTATAAAGATTTGTAATTAGTTTCCTACCGGTCAGATTTAAAAGCATAAGCATAAAATAACGAATGAAATGAACAATGGTTATTAGATTAAATTTTACTTTAATCTCAAGACGTAGGTAGTTACAGTAGATGAGTAGCTGAGTACCTACCAATGAAACAGCTGAATTCAGTTTCATATATAATTACTGCTGAATACTAATTAAGTTTATAAATGGATGTTTTCATCTCCTGTATCTTATCTACAATTTACAATACATACGGCAAAAACACCATTTTGCGAACAGTGCACCTTTCATTCAAGAATCATTAAGTCTAAAAAATGAATTTGATATGTGTATAGAGGAGAAATTTCTTTTCTCATTGCAATTGCTCTTGTTTTCAGTATATGTACTCATTCGCTAGGCTGAGCTAAACCAAATTTTGATTTTTTTCAATTTTAAATTTGTAAACAATAGGGTCACAATGCTTACGAAATAACTTCAAAATGACGAGGTAAAAATTTTAGCCCCATAATTTTATTTTTTCAAATTAAAAAAAATAAGAATTTATGAAAATTTTTTTCAAAAATAGAACCATTAAACAGATATTCATACCCAAAATGACTACGGGAGGCGGAAGGGGGGAGTTGAATGTCACTTTTGAGTTTTCGCAATGTTTTTAGGAAAAACTATGAAAAAAATTTTTGCGCAATGTTTCAAATTTATCATTTTTATCCGAGTGTTTCGCATTAATCTCCTTTCCCTTATAGCAGTAATAGGTGAACTCATCAGATTTACATGCATGATAGTTTGCATACCCAAAAAATTGAAGGCGCTGTTATACGCTATTTTTAAAATTTTACTTTCACCCAAACCTGCCATTCACATTGAAAGTTCATAGCAAAAAGAGTTAATAATGTGAGGGATAAGAACCAAGAGTGGGATTGAAATGGTTCATAAAATATGACTAAATGAATACAAAAAAATATGACTAAATAAATGCGAAAAAATATTACTAAAATTTTTTAACAATTTTAGTTTTTTGTAAATAGTTTTTTAAAATCCCTAAAAAAACCAATTTTTTAAAAATTTTGTCCTTGTTTCGTTCAGACACGCAAATATTTGTTGTTTATGATATTTTTGGAAACTTGGCCTCTAAAAAAATATCGAGTTTTACACCGCAAGAATTCTGTATTTCACTTTGTAAAAAAAGTTGGTAAACGTTACAGATTTTAGTTGTCAAATTTTTCAACCACCCTCCTGTATTTCTGTCGTGATAATGACATACTTCAGATGCAAAAAAAAAAACACATTTTGTTGCAAAAATGGCTCGTTTCTGATATGTTTTATTTTCCATAGTACTGAATTGCTATATATTAAGGTATTAATTAATTAATTAATTTTTGTTATTAATATTGACTAACGAATTTTTTTTATTTTTTTTCCCTGCTGGCGGGATTTGAACCTAGGACCTATTGGGTAGAGATCGACTTCCTTATCAATTCAGCTACTGTTGCAGCTAGTTTAAGAAGGCATAAAGGGCATTAACTACTCAATTTCTTGGTTCTGACGACAATGCAACATTCATGTGACCTAATAGTGGCATGCTTCTGGCAACTGTGTAAAATCGATTCGATCTTCTTGTGATATGTTTTTGACACTGCTTTGACACATTTTTGGCACAGTTGAGGTATGTTTTTGACTCTGTTTTGGCAGTGTACTATTGTCATAATAGTGACATCTGACATGCTTTTGGCTTGGGATATGACACTTAAGTGACTTAGTAATGGCACACTTCTGATACCATTCTGCCACTATTTTGACACTACTTCGGCACATTTGACGCAATTGTGACACATTTTTGACAACTCTAAAAAATATTTTAGACATGTGTCAAAAATATGTCACAATTGTGACAGAAATGTGTCGAAATTATGTCAGAATGGTGTCAAAAGCATACCACTACCAAGTCACATTAGTGTCATAATCAAGTCAAAAGCATGTCAGATGTCATTATTATGGCAATAGAGTGCTGCCAGAACGAAGTCAAAAGTATGCCACAACTGTATCAGAAAGGTGCTCAAAAATGATAATTTTGGGTATAAAATATGTGTAATAATTCCACTTTTGGATAAAATTTCAATTTTTTTTTCAATTCTTAAAAATTAGCGAATTTTGAGTCTGTTTTGCAAGTTTGAAAAATTGAGTTGAAAGGCTGAAATTTTCATCACATCATTTTAAGGTCATTCCGCAACTGCTGTGACCCTGCCGTTTGTAGATTTCAAAAAAAAAAAAAAAAAATTGGCATTTGGTCCACCCTACGGAATATGTATTTCACCTTCTCTTTCAATTATAGTAGATCAATTAAAATTGAACAAATGTATATAACAATCAGATTCGAATATCTTCATAGGGGAGTATAAGAAGGGGGAGGGACAGGGAGCTAGGTTTCGCGGAAGTTTATTTAGCTCTCCCTCTCCAACGTTTTTCTGTGCAATAAATGACTAAAAATTTTTTGCAATTAATTAAATTTTGAAAAATTGTTCAGAACGTCACAAAAATTGATGAAAATATTGAAAAGGATCATAATGCTTGAAAAATGAGCAAAAATTAGGGCAACTGCACATAAAAGAGCAAAACCATTCGTTATTGTAAATTATCGATTGCAAAAACATAATCAAGAAGATATTCATATGCTGAGTTTGGAATGAATATCTATCTATATTTGAAGTAGCTAAGAATGTTTTTATTTTGAGGGAGAAGGTTATGGGAATCTTGATTTTTGGTGTTAAATGGAAATACTATGTGTGAATGCCCAAGCAAAGTGAGGAAGAAATTTTGAAAAAAATACGATTTTCATTAGAAAATCAGTGCATTTTTTGAAGTTTTAGCTTCAACTTCATAGGTTTAACTAAAAAAAAAAATCAAGGTTTTCAGTAAAATGGCTTCAAAATGTTACTAAAATTTCAGTTTGAACCTTGGTAACATTACCAGCTGCGAATACGCTGATCAAATACTTTCGAGATTCAATTTCCTCTAATTTGATGATTTTGTAAGTTAAAAAATGTATTTGTGAGAGGTAAAGTGACACAGATGGCTTGAGAAAGGCGTGTATCCCTGTCAGGGTGTCTGGTGAGTTTAAACTCTACATGCAAATCGTAAAAATACGTTGAGCTTTTGCTCTGAACACGATAGTGAACGAGAAATATCTTGGACTACGAATTCACAAAAATTTTACATTAGCCTTTTAAGCTTGGAATACGTATTGAACACAACTTTGATTAAAAATACTTTTGCCTTTCAGCATGGAGCGCGGTTGACTCTCTTATACAACGATCGGAAAGCCACTGATGAGATTAAAACTAGTTGAACACGTATCATGTGTTGCCACTATGAGAAGTGGGACAATCTGTACCGTCACATATTTAATTTCAATTTACTGCAGATCTATTTACTTGTTTTTTTTTTCAAAAATCTCTAAAAAATACCGCAATGATACTGGAATGAAAATAGCACTATACAAAAAAAACCAAATACTCAAAATACAGCATAAAAACTAAAATCAAAAGTAAAAGCAGAATTATACATATAACAACACGAGATTAAATTATATTTCTTATTTCTATACGTTTAAAAAACAATCATCGAATTGCAATGCTGCACGATTCAAGAGTACGCAGGTAATCCTACTCATACTCAATTTCAACATAGCAAACTCCAATTGGCTGACTGAGCTTAGATCTTGTTTATACTCGCTACACATCGTGTTTTTTCACTTTCTCCGTCTCTATTTAATACTTATATACTACAAAGAAGGCGTTTATCCAATTTCTTTCGCATCTGCAGGCGAATAGAAATAGGCAGAAGACGATTATGCCTGAGCTAGCGAAAACTTTTGGAAATTGATGCCATTACGGTAGGCTGCGAGAAACTTTCACGACTATACAGCGTCGTGTCGCGTCTATTGTACCTCCGAAGGAATTCTCAAGATTACGTAAGTCCCCCAGAAATACATATACATACTTTGCAGGTAACCTACCTAGTACCTACATTTACCTAAGTCTCACTGTGTACCTACTTGGAGCAAAGCGTAACGAATTTGACAGGTGGCGAATTGAAATTGGCTCTACTTTGTGTAAGTATTATTAACAATACAATGCCAAGTACAGAGAAGAATTTTACTCAGGTACGTAGGTCTAGGCACCTACATGTGTGTGTGTATTTTGGAAGATTTGGAGAAAATTTCGTTTTTTCTTTCGTCTTTTTTTGAAAAAAGCTTTCAATTTGGAATCGATAACGAAAAATAACCTCCTTCAATGCATCGAATTATTATCTATAGTATAACTAAATAAAGATGGAAATTGAGCTACTTCGGAGAATTTTACTGAAAATAGGATCTCGAAGTTGGGGTACGTACTTACACATATGTAGGAGGAGGTAGGCACGTTTTTATACTGCATATAGCAGATCTACATATATACAGATACACCAACAATATATTATCATCGAGACAAGTCATGAAATGGGGAGAGTATAATCTACCTGCAGCTAGAAAAAGAAAATAAAAAGCTAAAATATACACCGCTGAGATTTGATTAACTGTCACAATACAGTGAGAGCACCTCAAAGCTCTAGGCGACGCACGTTGTGTTTTGAGCAAAGACGAGTCAAAGAATATAGAGGCTACATTTACCGCAGATATATCATTATTACATAAAAGAGTCTCAGAAAGAACGAATAAAGTGCAAGAAGGAATAGAGAGAGCGACCGTAGGTGCCAAGTAATATATCTTACGTCGCAGACTGAAATGTTGCGAAGCTTTGTGTCTGCGAATGAAACCTTGATAGCGAGTCTCTATGGACTTTCAGCTTAAAACCGGAGATTTGCTTTAAATTAGTGTCCGTCCGTTTATCCGTTATACTGGTGCCGCTGTATTCAGTTTATAACATATTTCGTTCCTTTATTGCGTTCGTTACGTATTTTCTCTTTCTTTCTTCTTCGTCGTTCTCTCCTTCTTCTTCTTTTTTTTTTTGATATTTTTTTTCCTCTTTATTTTTATCCGGTTCTGTGTATGTAGCAAGCTTTGTTCGTTACCCTGCTCTCGTTTGTTTTTTTTTTTTTTCATCCCGATGCCCTTCTGCGTTGTTGGTCTATTCTTTTAAATATGGCCCAATTCGTCAATTACCGTGTACGTTGGTGATTCTTTTTACAGATAAAGTCGGACGAAACAGGACATTAAAACGACTTTAAACCACTACGGCACCGAAAACAAGCCGAATAAACTGTACGACTTTTTAAAAAGCCGAGTAAAAATAAGAAGAAAAAAAAAAGTTTCTCAGCCATATAAGCTTCGTTTAAACTACACATAAAACCACATATATATATATATCGAGAAGACTGGAAGCCGAGCCGTTGAAAAAAAGAAGCCGAAATAAAAATAAACACCATCAGCGTCCATAACTCAGGTTGTAGAATTACTTCGGATTAGCTTGGTAGAAATGAAAAAGAAAGAGAGAGAAAAAATTATTCGCTGATTTTGTTCGAGAAGAGAAATTATTCGCGATATTCAATTCGTATTGCGAAAACCGACGTAATTATTCGACGACAAGCGAAAGGAGAAAAAAAAACCTCCCTCGAAAATTATTAAACGATGATATTTTTCTTTCGTATATTTTTCTTTTTAATCGATTCCTTTTTATAATAACTATTCTCTATCTGTTTCCCTTTTGTTGAAAGCTGTTCGTAGAAAGACACAGAGAAGGCTGAAGAAATAGGGGGAAAAACTCGAGTAAAATTCTACCCATAGGGTTTACTCTCCGAAATATTAAACAGAGCTTGCTATTCCGCTACATAAATTCACTGCAAATAAGTACTATGATAGAAAATATAATCCGTTCGCCGCGTATCGCAAACGCAAAACCGAAGGGAAAATATGCAATGTTCAATCGATGATCCGTAAAATGAAAGATGTCCTATTCGAATAATATATATCATTTCTCTTTTCTTCACAGTTAGCAGCATTTTTCATATAATCTACGGCTATGTGTTATTTATGTAATACGAAATAGGTATATGACATTGTAGATAGATAGGCATAGAGGATGGTCTGAAGTGTAGGCGCATCGCTTTATTCTGTTATTAAGGTCGGTAATGTTGCTTTATTCTACTAGTTACAATGTCAGAATTAGGTCCATTTTTGAATTTCTCGGCTTACTCCATTACACATAAGGCTTGCGAATTTAACAAAAGTACCCCGTCCATTCTCAGCCCTCAATATCAAGCTTAAGATCAATACTCACTTTAGTCAAAAAGTGTTTTTTTTTTTTGAAAATGTACTACTTTCAGTACCTTTAGCATAACCTCTCTATAAAATTGGAGGCTCAAATTTTGTATGGCACCTTTTCCATTCAAAAAGGGTATCCTTACTAAATATGGCCAAAATCTGAAGTTTTTTTTTAATGCTACTACCCGAATTTATTAATCGGAAGAAGGCGGTATGGGGTGGAATGTAAATTGCATGTGATGTTTTTAAGACAAAAAGTTGCAGAGTTTGAATCTGATGGCTCCATGACACCAGCCCCACCCTAATGTGATTGGAGAGTGAAAGTGGTACCAATCATTTGTACTTAATTTGTGCATGTTTGTGCACGCATTCATTTCGTTTGAGCTCAACTCTTTCATCCCCTACTTTGAAAAACTTTGGATGGGGCTGGAGACATGTGAGCCCCGCCTAGGCGAGAGTATGTCAATCAATTGTGCTTCCTTAGTACTCGTTTGTGCACACATTTGTTCCATTTGTGCTCACCCCTCCAAATCGGATTGAAAAAAACACTTTGGTGGGCGGCGGACGTGCAATTCTCAAGGCTATGTTAGGGACTCGAGATTAGGTCCAAGCGTTCTTCCTCGCGTTACTGCTTGTTTGTGTTCGCATTTATTTCATTTATACACATCCTTTTCTCTTCAGCCCCACCCAAGGGTCTTTCTTTAAATGTGAGTCAAAGAGGGTGAGCACACAAAGGAACACTAACGAAGCACAAACGATTGACATGGATTTTAACTCATACTCTCACATGAGTGTAGCTCACATGTCCCCACCCCGCCCAAGGTCTTTTAAAAACCAGAATGAAGGGATTGAGCATAAACAAACTAATAAACACAAACGATTGGTACCACTTTTGCCTCTCCCCCTCATATGTGTGGGGTTGGAGACATGCAGTCAAATCGAACCCTATTTTCCAACACAGCTCCCAATTTTTTGAACTTAACGTCCCGTATTTTGATATGTCACATACCAAAATTGTAGGCTCCCCCCCCCCCCCCCCCAAAATTGTAGGCCCCCCCCCCCCCCTTAATGAAATCCACCAAAATTTTAATTCAGGAAAGAGCAATTAGTCAACAGTATACCTCCAGACCATAGGCGAGGATGGAGAGGTAGTGTAGCGAAATGGTTTAGACCTCTCGCCCGTGTTGAACCAGCCTCCAAATGTTTTCAGAAAATTTAAGATTTATGTGATAACTTGTAAGATCATAAACGGCGATATGTCATTTTTGGAGGTCAAAAAGGCCCTTGAATGCAAAATTTTTGGACCTTTCACACTGGGCATTTTGTAAATTTTAGCCTTGCTCTATTTAAACTTTCCAACTTAATTTTTTCAACTTGTAAATCAGATTCAAAGTTTCCAAATTCTTAAAAATTTTCATAGGGATGGAAAAAAATTTAGAAAATTTTTTCTAAGAATGGAATTATTGCATATTTTTACACCCAAAATTATCATTGTTGGCAAATTTTTGCCATTTCGCTTTTTTATCTTTTTTTCAATGGTTTTAAAAAATGGCAAGCTTTGCATTTTTTTACGATTTTCTTAAGAATTACGAAGGAAATTTTTATTCAAGATGTGTCCTCCTGTAACGGATGCAGGATATCGATGTTACATAAGTAAGCATAATATTTCAATTTTACCTCCCACAGACAATTTTTTTGGGAATTCAAAAATGGTATAGTTTTTAAATCTTTCAAAATAAATTTGTTAAAAATTCAAAAAATTCATTTGTGAAAAAGTTCTATCAAGGCATGATCAAAGGAAACATATTTTATCTATTTTAGATCCTCAAAAGCCAATTTTTATTTTTTTCACTATTTTTTTTTTTTTTTTTTTTTAGTTATTCGTACTGTATTTTTGTGTGTTAGGTTTTCGTCAAGATCCCTTGGAAATGGTACAAGCGAGGAAAACTGACCTGAAGTCAACAAAGGTAAGTATACTTGGCCCATTTCACTATGAATTATCTGGAAAAAAATGTTTAACGATGCACAAAAAATTATTTAAAAACATTCTTTAAACATTGCAAAATTAATGTCTTATAACCATTTCAGGAAGACGCCTTTCAAAGAGAAATTTCCTTTATTGTTGTTCAAAGAATTAGGAAAAAACGCAAAAAGTGACATTTTTTAAAAACTCCTCTGCAAAAATCGATATGACAAAAATTTGTCAAAAATGATAATTTCGGTATAAATACGTAGAATAACTATTTTTAAAACAAAATTTCAACAGGATTTTTTTTTAATTTTTGAAAATTAGCAAATTTTGAATCAGTTATGAAAGATTGAAGATTGAAAAAATGAGTTGAGTCCGAAATTTTTACCACATCATTTTGAGGTCATTTTGCAAAATGTTGGAAATCAAAATTCATTTTTGTTCGTGTTTACTTAAAATACTAAATTAATGGACACAGCTCAAAATGACCAAAATTAGTATTGTATGAAAAATAATTTTGGAAAATTGAGCTAAAAAACTATTTCATCAATGATCAAATTCACTGTAACTGAATTGTACTTGTAGAATTCCAGAAATAGGATGAAAACAATCTCTGCGTAGTACTCACATAAAATAATTTTTCGATTACAAATTTTTAAAGATTTTATGCCGTAGAAAATATTTTGGGGCAGCAGTGATGAAGGGCAGATACCGATGGAAGTAAAAAAAACTGTGGTACCACCTCAAAATAAGATTGCAATGCAATTTTTCGTGGTCACACACTCTTCTCCTCTCACTCCTCCATTGTTTCTGCATAATCTATTGAATATGTTGAAGAAAATGATAGAACCAGGGAGCCTACCATATAAGGTAGACCCAAAACTTCGTCTCCACAACACTCCAGTCGAATAGCCATCATCATATACATACGCATAAGTATATAATTACCGTACTATTCAAAAATAAGCTTTTAAAATGTACTTACATTTGACTCTGAATGTCAATTCGTTGCTATACGTTTCACCTTCGGAATTGGCAGCTACGCAAGAATACCTGCCAGCACTATGACGAGTCAATTTTTGTAAAACTAAACTATGATGACTACGGATCACTCTGGCAGTCGAGTTGTGATTCATTATCACTCCCTATAATAGACAGACAAAAAAAAAAACAGAGGAAAATAAAAAGTAGAGCAAACATAGATACAATGAACGAAACACACAAATACACATTATGAAAGTACCCTTCGTTAGCATTTTTTTTTCCTCAGTATACCTACATACGTAGGAATGTTTCCGAAACTAAACAAAGTATTTATTATTTATGTGTAGATACGGAGAGACTGCAGGTCGTTGTTTTATCGTATATGTACATGCATGTAGTAAACCTTCATCCACATATCCACTGGTACACAATGGAGAATGGAGAAGCACAGGCAAACAAAAAAAAAGCACCAACAACAACGAGAAACCGGAGGGAACGATAACATCTCGCTGTTTTCGCCTGATGGAATTCGTTGTATTTTTTTTCACTGTTATGTGGCGGTAAAGGTAGGTAGGTATATTGTGATTTACTACGAGTATACAATATACATACAAAAGCTCGTTATCCAATAATGTAAAAAAAAAAAAAAGTAGGCATAGATACGGGTAGAGAAATTTTTCCCAGTTGTGATGAAAATTCCTACTTTAGATCTAACGCAAGCAATGATGAAGACTTGCCCAGATGTTATCGAAAAGGTAAAAATTATATTAAAAATAATACCATTTACTTGTTCATTTGAATTATGTGGATATTAAGAGAATCAATTAATTTTACTTTTGATATCTGAATTCTAATACGTACGAGTATTTGATATAAAACATATGCAGAAGATAATTAGCAAGATGCACGTTATAAAGAATAATAATTCCATTACTCATACATTCATAAAATCCTCAACAATCATTACAATTAATTATCAAAGCTTTTCGATTAGAACAACTAAAAATAAATTGTTCTACATACAACACAAAACATTTAAGCAATTCATTCCCTTTTGACCATTAACAAACAGCATGAAACTCTATTTTAGATTTTCACTGTGGGCGAGCATGAAAAGCTATCAGATCATAAAAATTTTAAACCACGAAATGCATCGGTAGAATTGAACAAAAGTATTATTATATGTGTACAATGATTGATTCAACTAGGACAAGTCATTTCTGCAATTAGAATGATTGAAGTAGAGCTATGATGGCTGGATCAATCACTCCAATTGAGACAATGACTTGTCCTGGTTGAATCAATCATTGTAGACTTATACGTACTTTTGTTTATAGTCAAGGTATGATGACAGGGTTGATAACATTCACCAGCCATTCATTGTACCTCAACATTAAAAACTTGTCCTGATTGAATCAATCGTTGCAAAATATTGGCTAAAAGTCATTCTTTCTAGAGATGGAAATTTGGTCATTGAGCAAGAGTTTTTTTTTGCTAGACCGAAATCTGAAAGAATCTACGTTTGATATCTTGGCCAGTCACAATTGTGCATAAGTGGAACAGAAATCAGTGAACAGCGCTCCTAATGGAGAAGTCTTGAGTAACTCTGGGCATAAAATTTCCATAATCTCTTCATTGATGCTGTACTCTTTGATTTCCATTTAGGTGTTTCAGTGCCTATAGAAAATATTTATAGTCCGTTCTATTCGAGAAGGGACTAAATATGCTAAATTTTGCCATTCAAATTTCCAAAATACATTTTTTCACTTAGTTATATTGAAATCCTGCGATCAAAACGGGGTAATAATGAAAATTACCAATCACTGAAATGACAACAGGAATATACATTATTTCAAAAATGTTTTGGCTAAGCAAAGAACAAAATTACTCATTGAAAACGGGAGATTTTAGCTACAGAAATGAGCATATTTAGTCCCTTCTCGATTGGAATGTACTGTAGAATCTCTGATGAATGCCATCAACTCAGTCGTTGTACGTTGACTAATTTTAATTGCGTCTCTGGCGTCCAGGATATCCTCAGCATCCTTCATCAGACCCACATCTCAAAGGCGCCGATTCTTCTTTTATTATCCGCCTCTAATGTTCATGTTTCTGCGCCATATAGGAAAACAGAGAAAACAAGCGATTGTGTAAGTCTCTTCTTGTCTTCCCGGAGATTTTATTATCACATATGACATTACGCAGTCTGGTCATATGTAGCTGATTTGCTGTTGCTCAGAGCGATTCGGCGCCATATTTTTGCCGACGAGCCTCCATCTGCTATCTGCTTCAATGATAGAGCCTAAATATACAAAGACGTTGAACTTTTCGTATTCGCTCAGAGCTGAAGAAACTGGAAGACATTTGCGCGAAACCATCACCATGACTTTTGTTTTTGATGCATTAATACGAAGTCCAAGTTTTTCTTTGACTATCCTCACCAGATTGACGAGCTCCGCCATTTCATCTTCATCCGTACCAATCAAGGTGGTATCATCTGCATATTGCAGATTTAAGATTCTTCTTCCTCCAATGGAAATACCACTATTCCAATATTCTAGAGTCTCGCGAATTATGAGCTCATCATAAATGTTGAATAAGTGCGGGGATAGTAAAAACTTTGAAAAACTTCTTCCAATTCACGCAATCAAAAACTTTGGCGTAATCTACGAAACACATCACTCCATATATGTTCAACTCCCTGCACTTTTCGAAGATTTACCGGACATTCGTAATCTGCTCCCTTGTACCTCTTCCTGGCATGAACCCGGCTTGTTAAGGTGGAATTTACCTGTGTAGATACGCCTTGATCCGGTTGTTTAGGATTCGTAACATGACTTTTCTGCTGGGTGGAATTAGAGCAATTGTTCGATAATTAGAGTATAATCTTGCATCTCCTTTCTTATGCAAGGTAATCGGCACCGACTTACACCATTCAGTAGGCCATTTACGACTCTGCCATATTATACTGCAGAGTTGTGGTGCAGAAAAATTCAAAAATCAACTGCATTGTAATTGCATTCTAAATTTGGTATTACAGGTCAAATTGAATATTTTGAGAGGGCTAAAACTTCATTTCAAGTGGTATTCGGAAATCATCAGCAATTTGTCATCCATTTTTCGATCTGACAAAATTTGGACTCTCCTATGCATCTATTGTAACATTTTTGAAAATTTTTTTATTTCTTACTCACTTCGAGCAAAATTGAAATCGATTTTGAAAAATATTTGAAATCTCTTAAACAGGGTATCTCAAAAAAAAAAATTGTTGACCAAAATGCCTGACTTTGCATGACCTTTTAGCATGACTTTTCGACATATTCACCCTCTCACTAAAAAATAATCTTTCATCAAAAACTTCAAAAAATATAATTTTTTCAAGAAAAAATCATAAGTAACTCTTACATTTAAATTTTTACGATCAACTTCGAACAAACGTAATTTAAAAAAAAAACTAAATAAAGTTTTATGGGATTTTTTTTTCAATTTTCGAAAAATGCATGATTATTGAGTCAATCTTAGTCAAAATGCCCAACGTTGAAAATTGGTACAGGAAACAGTTTTCAAAATTATAAGTAAATTTCAGAAAATTTTTATTCCTTATTTCCTATGTCAATTTATTTAATTTTTTATGCTTTCGCTATCATTTTTTCAAATTGCAAAATAAAAGTTTCTGCCAAATCAATGACACTTGTATTTTTCAAAAAAATTTCATGTTGCACGTGTGATATCTGACAAGATGTTTCAGGTCATTGAGTATTCTACTATATTCTCCTTTTTTGGCATAGGAAATTTTGATTTACAAAAATTTTGAAACTCCTACGTATCTCACCTCTACACTATTTACCATGAAAGAATTTTTTTAAATCCATCCGATGGTTCATTCTTCATCTGAAAAGATTAACCAACATGAAAATTAAGATGGAAAATTATCCATGTTCATGATCCCACCCACAATCCTTAAATGTTGTAGTCCATCGCATCGAGGCACTAAAAGCACAAACGTGTTAAATCTCACAATAGCAGCTTGATAACCTAAATTCATTCTGCAGTCGTAGTAACAAAGATGTCGCTAGCGATACCGTCAAAAAATAGCCTCGGTTTTCGATACGTATCTATTCATACGACGACGAGGATACATAATACACGCATAAAAATTACCCTAAATGCGAGGAATTCGTATCATATACGGGTCACAAAGTACACGTATACCCATGTAAAATTTCTAGGCAAATATTCGCCGTAATTGAGGTATACATTGAAGCTTAATGATGCGTACGAGAACGCACCACCGACGACAACGACAACACGGTCCAACGTCAATAGTGTTTTCTTCTTTTTTTCGCCTTTTCTCAGCATCTTTGTCCCTAACAGGAATCCTTATGTAGTTTGCTGATGCCACAGGGTCGTATCTTCAATACGTAGGTGTGTAAAGTTGTTATCATAACACGTTCGTGACTTGGGAGTCTTTTGTCATACTACTAAGGTGAATGCAGCTATTTTGCATGTGCATTATATGAATGACACATTTAGTAGACTATACCCCAAGTGAGAGCTTGAGAGGGGAACTCGGGAGGAAATCCTACCAGTTGAACTATTCGTATTGAGTCGAGCGAATAATACGATTAAGATTCGCATCTTACCTTCTAGATAATTAATCCAACCATCAATGTAAATTCAATTAGGTGGAAAAATTAATTTTTATTTACCTTTAAGTAATTCTGAGATGGTCGTCTCGATTATACATTCGGTACTGATTTTGGGTTAATGCTTAGCAATACCCTTGCGGTGGTAATTTTATAAAATTACCGAGCTCCTACATCTATCGATGTGTAGAGAAGCGATGAGGCACAATGCAGCAACTTATCAACCTTAAAGCTCGCTCAGAGTGCGTTGGACGTCACGCGTTAAGAGTTACACTGTCGCTTGAATTTTCAGCCGACTTAAAATGTTTTTAATTAAATTTCGAAACTGTACGCTTTTTAGTCTCCGTGCGCGTATTTAAGTTTTATAGCACGCGTTTAATACGGAATTGTTGGGGTACCTGCTACGCTATGTTCTTCTGCAACGACCGTGTAATTTCGTCGTACTCAAATTAAAATGTCGACGGAAATTTACTCAATATTTTTAAAGATAGCGTTTGAGTCGGTTTAGGTAATGCGTGTACACATCATATGTACCCATAGGTACCTATTACCTGTGTTTAATCTGTAATAGGTGTGTACCCAGTATGCATGTATGTAAGTCTAGACATGGACGAATGCAAGGTACATAAAATCATTTGGAATGTGTAGCGAATTGAAAATTACTCTTAAAACTTGAAATTTTCGTTAAGGAAAAATCGTTAATGAATCTCAATAATGGGTTTAAGGAGGAAACATGAAATTTAAATCCCCAACGATCCCAGGTATTTTTAATAACTACCAATAAATTGATAAAGAAGTATAGATTATAAAATTTTAGAATTTGCAACAGTCAATAAAAATTTCAAAAACAAAACTATAACGAAAATTAGACAGATAGTGAGAAAGGTAGTACGGAAAAATTGTATTTTCAACCTATCTCAATATGATGGAGCGCTAAATGAGAAATAAACTGTAAAAGCATGGAAAATTAATTACAAGTTCGAGAGAGTTATGAGAAGGTTGAAAATCTGAACACCCTGCAGCGAAAGGCGCATTCAAGATATTTACTAAATCTACACATCAAATTTCAGCTTCCTGGATCAGCTGGTGGGGGTGGAGCGGAGAGGGGAAATTGAATTGAAAGAGCAAAAAACCCGAAAAAATTACTTTTCGGTGCTACAAACAAGAGGGTGCAAGGAAACTAAAAATTTGAACCCTTTAAAAGGTTTACTAAGAGTTCCACCAAGTAAACGGTCAGAACTATTATCCGGCGATCGAGTTCAACGGTTTACTACCTTGAAGTACTTCAGGTACCTACTTCTGCGGCATAAAAATTTTGACGGGAAGTGCGCTAGCTTTTTGGTAGCAGTGTTGCCAATTTGAAAAACAGAGTAAGTAGTAATGAAAAATAGAAATTTCACAATTTCAAAGAAATATTGGTGAGGGTGGGTGAGGGTCGAAAAAATGAGTAAAAACTTCCATGTGAACAAATTGCCCAACTCGCAATTTGAAGAGGCGAAGAAGAAAAATCGTGTTTTTTCGAAATTTTTTAGATCGTTACACCTTCAAATCGCAAGTTTTACTCATTTCTTAAGATAAATTCAGAAATTGACGATAATCGAACCTAAATCAACAGAAAAATCTTTTTTGAAGCTGTAAGGAGCAGCGATGAGACTGAAAGGTATAACAAAAACAGACCAAAAATTATCTTCTTAAAGTTGTGAGGGTGTGCAATGATACTGTAAAGTCAAAACATCAAAAAGCCACATCTAAAAACCCTAATAAATCTACATACAATATACCAACTTCCTTGTACAATTTTCAGAGGATGCAGGCGTTGAATACACTCGAAAAATAAGAAAAACCGCCCAAAAATCCATTTTTAGGGCAGTGAGTAGGTGCAATGGAGTCGAAAAGTTGAAACCCAAACCTACAAAAGCCACATTTATGGCCTTCATTAAATGTGCATGTCAAAATTCAACTCCCTAGCTCGATTTGTAGGGGGAATATGGGTGGAACAAATTCAAAATATTACAAAAATTGCCCAAAGAGTATATTTATAATCCTAACTAAACGTACAACTTACCAAAGGGTATCTACGATTAAGATAGGAGATCTGGTCCTGTCCCCTGATTTTAAAAATTATGATGAAACGTTATTGGAAGTTCCTAAAAAAATTTTAAACGCAAGAATCATCCCCCCCCCCATCGCATTCTTTCGCCAATATAGTGAAAACGCATATTTTTTATTAATAATCATCTTAAAGATGTGTTTTAATGCTGAAAAATTGAAACCAACCATAATGTGTTGAGACAAGAGAGGACTATGTACCGCAATTCAAAAAAAATTTCAGCCCACGGGTGGGGAGAAATGAATAAAATAAAATTTTAAACCTTTATTACGCAAAAAACAAAAAAGGTACATAACATTTCTACCTAAAATCTGTGTCTTTGTGGGTACCTACTCCCACAATGGTTATTTTGGTATTTTGAGTGGTAAAACGTGTCAAAAATTACAAAAAAATATAAAAAATTGGGATATTTTGAAATTTTTTTCATCAAAATTGATTCAAAACTAAATGTAACCGTCATAAATGAAAAGAGCACACCAGAAAACCCCCATCCTTAAATTTTTGATTAAGTACGTTTGTTTATATGTGTTTGATAGTTACTGTATAAACTTCTCGAATAAAAAAACTAACTTCAAATTTGTACTCAACAAGTATAATTACCACCTTCTAGACACTTTATACGATTATTTTACGTGAATCCTGAATTTTCGATTTTTTCCCTCCAATTCTAAAATACCACTAGGTTATGATCAGAAAAAAATCCTGAAAAATTCTCAATAATTTCCTAGCATAAGCAAACCTATAAGACAAATTTTTAACAAGACATGTGCGTTTTTTCACTATAGTGTTCAAGGGTGGCACGGTGAGGGGTAGTTCTTTTGCTCAAAAATTTCACCCCAACAAAGATCCATGATAAATTTCCGAACCTGAGAACAGGGCTGAATCACCTGTCTCGACTGTAGAAACTCTTTATACTGGAGGCAAGTAACGGAAGTCCAGTGGGGGAGGGGATGGTGCAATGAAGCTAAAAAATCTAAACTCCCACAAGGCACATCTAGTACCTATACTGAATCTGCATACCAGATTTCAACTTCCAGGTTCAATTTAGAGCGGGGTCAGGCGAGAAACAAACTCAAAAAACAAGAAAACCGCGCAAAAAACAAATTTTTGAAACTGTAAGGGGGTGCAATGAAGATAAAAAGCATTTAGGACCTACATTGAATCTATATACGACATTTCAACTTCCTAGCTCAGTTTGTAGAGCAGATAGGGAAGGAACAGTCTAATTTTCAAGGTCAAAAAGATGAAAAATTGCCACATCTCCCATCGTAATTGACCCACGAGACTGATTTTTGGATATGCTGTGCAAATTTGAACTTTTTATTGATTGACTCAAAAAGGAATAATTTTTGTGATTTTGGCCTCTCAGCACCCACTCCTCCAAATTTGGGCATAACTGAATTTTGATCTAAGATCATTCCCCCTCACATATATCTAATCCGCCACCAAACTGAGCTTAGTTACCGAGTTGGAGTGATTTTTGCGATTTTCAAGAGAGATATGCGTGAGGCAAACTCAAAAAATAAGAAAACCTGTCCATAATACCAATTTTGAGGTGGGGGGGGGGGTGCAATAAGTTCAAAAGGTTGAATCCCAAAAAGCACATCTATGACTCCTACTTAATCCACATACCAAATTTCCACTCCCTCAGTATCGAGCAGATGAGTAAATGATTTCAGTCTTTGAGGAGGAAAATTTTTTTTTAAAATCAAAAATATACATGGTCTTCTGGGATCCTAAAACGGATTTCGCGAAATAGAAAATCGAATTAATTAATTTTCATGCATAAAGTAAGCTTGGTCAAATGAACTCTTCTATTAGTCAAGTTAATATTTGGTGAAGCTCCGTCTTGCTAGCCAAAAAAAAATATTTTTTATCGATAAATCCTACGTTTACGTTTTAATGACTCGTCATTCAATTTCATCAATTTTTTTTCTGTTTATTCGCATTTGTTATGTTCTACTTTCATTTGCTCGGGTAAAAAACGTCCACATGAGAATACCCAGCTGTGTTATACTGTCTTTCTTATATACTTACTCCAAGACGACATTTATTACGTTTTTTTGGTAAGATTAATACAGACGTTCGTTTGTAAAATTTATAGGTATATTTTGGCTCATAAATAGTACACATCGACGGTATGAGCCGGCAAAATTACATAAGTTAGCAAGTGGTACCTAGACGAGCGGAAAAGAAAAAAAGGAGAGGTAAAAAAATACCAGAGAAGTAGGTACATTCGTACGAAAACTGTAATCGTGGAAAGGGGGTCTTGTAAGACGGTGTAGCCTCCGATATGCTCAAACATCTCGGAAGGAATCATCCTAGTCCGGGTTATGTCTGGCACAGGGGACAGAATAAATGTATAACTTGTTAAACGGATTTTACGCGCCGAGAGATAAAATACATATATACTACATACCAAGGGAGTAATAAAAATCGTACTCTAAATTGGTAACTTTTAGTGCAGAACATTTTGCAGATGCTTTCGGAAAGCTTTTTAACAAAGTGGTTAGGGTCAATTGTTCAGATGCAAGAAGTGTGCGAAGATGAATAAACGAACAGACGGGGACACGGACAGGGGGCTGGGGGGGCCGGAAGGTACGTCGAAAAAAGACGGCTTTCGATGTTGAATTTTTATACTTGCACAAAGACCGATATGCTTACGCATATTTGTATCGGAGCTGCGAGGGTAGGGACTAGCTCGGCTTTTGGAACTTCTCATCGCGGCAGACTCGGTGTCTCAGGTGTCGACAAGTCTACAGTAATGGAAATTTCCACGGAAATTACATCGTTACGGTATAATTTCCTGGGCGAATTACGCCCTCCCCCTGCCCCCCAAGACGCGATCTGCTAACATTCTCGCGAACCGAATTGATTTTTAATTCGAAATACGTACATAATATGTGCACGTTAACAGCAATATGCGTTATTTTCTGTATATTTCTCCGGTGTCTAGCAACAGTTTTTTTACGATTTAATGTTAGTACATTATTAAACTTTAGAAGTACCATACGTATTACGATGCTTCCTGTTCGAAAAATTCAAGATTAAATAATAAAAGTAGCAGTTGGGTGTAGTATGCATCGTTGGGGAAGATTTTAAAATAACGTGGTTACTTAATGTACGTTGAGAAAATGGGATCGAATGAGTGAAGTGAGATCGGTGAATTTCCCTATCAGATGCTTTTTCTTTCGGTGAGAAAAATTTTACTCTTTGTACATTTTACCCAAAACTGAGAACCTTAAAAAAAAATTTTGAAAAAAATTAAGAGGAAGCGTTTTATAGGAAATTTAACGCAGAAAATAATTTGTCTGAATTTTCTTATCTGATTTTCGATGTTATATTATCGATGGAAACCAGGCGAGGGAAGAGTGACGGATCTAAGTCATTTAATGAAGGGAGAAAGAGTGCAACCCAAAATTTTGCCGACTTACTCTATGAAAATATTGACGATTATTTTTCAACGCCCCCTCCCCCTCCATCGACGACATTTCGATGAACCTTTTGATGTTTTTATCAAAAAAATAAAAAAGTAAAAGTAAAAGCAGACAGCTAAAAGCGAAACTTTTTGATATTATAAGATTAATAGGTGGAAAAATGAGCATTTTAACGTATCTTTTTAGTAATGCAGTTAGAAATATTTCATGAAGAGGGTATAATATTTTTCTCAGTGGTGCATGAGACATAAATTTTTTTTTTTTTAATTTGTAGTGCATGCAAGCTCAATTTTTCTGAATACCAACCCTTAAAAATTAAAGAAATATGTGATATAAGCAAATTTTGGGAACACATTATGTAATTTTCCATTCGTCAAAAATGTATTTTTCGAGGTTTTATTGCAAAAAAAAGATTTCTAGGATTTTAATTTTAAATCTTGGGTAAATATACGATAGATGAGTAAAATACACTAATTTATTTTTTTAATTTTTTCAACATTTTATTTTTCAAATTTTTTCAATTTTTTTCAATTTTTTTTATTTTTTAAATAATTTTTTATTATATTGATTTTAATTTTTAATTTTTAAATTAAAAATTTTTTTTCATGCATTTATTTCTCTGTTTTTTAATTTTATGAAATAGACAAATACATGCCAATTTCACTAATTTTGCAGACAGTGGTGAAGAGGCGGCACCTCTCCTTGTTTCCTTACCCACCCCAAAAATTCGCCCTTAGAAGGAGAATATCAATCAGGTTCGTTTTAAGATCCCAGAAGACCATTGGTACCATTTTTGGTCAAGTTAAATATTCATTCAGCTTATTTATTTTTTTACTCCAGAAACTGAAAATCATTCACTCAATTTAATATCGGCCAAAATACTTCAAATGTGAGCAGCAGACTTAGATAAGCGGTGAATTTGATAAAAATTCGATCAATGTCCTAATTTGGGAATGGAGATTTGTAGGGACTAAAATTGCAAAAAAAAAAAAAGCCTATTCTACAAATCTTTATTCTTCAAATTGATGTAAATGAGCTTTTTGGGAGTTTCAAAACATTGGTTTTTACGCTTTTTTATCTCATTTTTTGAAATTTTTCCAACCATTTTCAACTACAGGTTGAGCCAACAAGTTAAATTTGAACACGTATAGTGTACATTTAATGAAGGTTCTAGATGAGGCTTTGGTGGGAGGGGGATTGTATCTCAAATTTTCATCGCCGTTTCATCCACTCACAGTCTAAAGAAGTGGGTTTTGGGCAGATTCGTCTTATTTTCCGAATTCATTCTACGCATTCCCCCCCCCCCACCAAATTGAGTTGAGAAATTGAAATTTAGTATGTAGACTTGGTGAAGGATCTAGATGTGCCATTCGGGAGATTTCGATTTTTTAGCCCGACTGCAGCCTCTTACAGTATCAAAAATGAAGATTTTTGGTCGGTTTCCTCACATTTTGAGTTTGTTTCTCGCATAACTCCCCTCAAAATCGAGCTAGGAAGTTGAAATGTGGTATGCGGATTTAGTAAGGTCCTAGATGTACCTTTTCTGAAGGGTTTAGACTTTTCAGCTTCATTGCATCCCCATACAACCCTGAAAAAGTTGGTTTTCTTATTTTTTAAATTTACTCCTCGCATAACTACCCCCTCCCTCCCCCATTTATTTCGGCTAGGGAGTTAAAATTTGGTAGATCTGCTTTTTGGTGTTGATTTTTTAACCCCATTGTACTGCCCCCTTTATTGATTGGAAAAAAATTTATAGGCTATACTTTTTTTCACTATACTAGCGGGAGAAGTGAGATTTGCCCTCAAAAATTTTTTTATGCACCCCCAACAACGCTGCATGATAATTTTCAAAATTTTAAGAAAGCCTAAATCACTTACTGTGATCGTAGATTGATAGACGACTTTTCAGAATCAGAAGTTGAAATTTCACCGTACAAAACAGTGTAAAGCGAAAATTAGTAGGTAGAAAATTTTTTTTCAGTATGATTCACAAGTCTGCGAAACTTTTGCAAGTGGAAAAATCCAGCACAATTAACATAAGACAACGTAACTAGACGAAAGAAAAATTTCAAACTAATCTACAAAACACTTACGCGCGAACCAAGCGTTTTCTACTTTTCTTGATAGTTTAACAAAGTGTAAGATGATGATGAAGTAGAAGAAAAGGTATGTACCTAGACTACCTACAAAGCGAAGTGGAAAAATTTTCAAGCAATGTCGCTCAAATTAAACGACCAACGCGCGTTATAAAAGCTTAAAAACGTGACGCAGCTTGTCAACTTTAATTTAAATTAATATCGAGTAGTAATTTTCATATTATAAATTCGCACAGTGCACAGTTTTGACATTTACGCTGAAAAATTAGAAGGAAAAAAAATATATTGAACAAGAACAGGGCACGAGGCTAGCCTTTATTTTTTGTATTAAAAAGAATAATAATAAAATGATAAAATGAACGCGAAATGATAATATTCTCCGTGTATGTTTCTTCCAACATTATGGCTACGAATTACAAAATTTAATTATAATTGGAATTTTTAGAAATAGGGCGTTGAATTTAGCGTGAATAATTCGGAACATCGAATTTACTACGTTGCTTAAGTTTGGTCTACGTTTCAGATAAGTATACCAGTTTTGCCAAAATACATCAAAAAAGTTTGTCAAAAAGAGAATAAAACGAGCAAAAATGTAACTACGAGAATTAAGGCACGCGAAAGTAATCAAAATAGTCTGTCACGAGTTTAAAAATAAAACGTCTGGAACAATTCATCGAAATGTCAAAACCTTACGATTTTTAACTACTCAACCGAACGATAAAATTTTCAAATTAAAATTCAAAAAGCCGACAGAACGATTTACCTAAACTAAAACGAGTCAAATACTCCATCAGTTTATTTTTTAATCTTACGTTTAAATTTGAATATGTGTGGATTTTTTTTTTTTCATCAAAACTGTGGGTGGGTATAGAGGGTAGGTAGGGAGGTATGCCACATAATGTTTTGATAACGAAAAAAATATAAATAAAACAGAAATTTTAATCAAACACCTTGCTTGTAGTGCTGTCAAATCGAAAGCTAAAAATAAATGATAGATATAGCCCGTCATGGAATCCATTTTGCGATTAATTTTTTGCAAAGTTATTTTCCCACACATATGTACGTATTATAGATAATAAATAGTTTTTTTTCTTCTTCATACGTCTCTATGAAAATAACATTGTAATGGGCTTTGAGTGGCTTTGAGTATTTTATACTCAATATTCGCCTAAAAATAAAACATCGATGAAGTTAGAAACAGCATGGTAAAAAAATTTTCAGATAAATTGTTATGTTATTTAAACATCAAAATTGAAGTATCCGGAATACTAAAAATTAGATACTTCACTGATTGTGAGTAAAAAAAAAATGCGTATTTGTGTTTTATTTTCCGTAACTTTATTACCTCTGAGTCAGCCTACGTGCGTTAAAATTCCTCAGCTTAGCAGTTTAATCGTTGATTTGATTTTACATAAATTATATAGGCTATTTTCATCATTGATCATCGCTGTTGAAAAAGACATATGTGTGTAGGCCACGTCGTCACAAAGTAGTACTTTTTCAGTTTAAAAATTTTTCAATGGGTCGAAAACTCAAGAAAATGAGAGAAAAATTAATCAGCGAATTTTTCTCATCGTTTTGGAAATTGTTTCCGTTTTCCTGTTTAGTTTTGAAAATAATGTATAAATAGGCTACTCGTATTTGTTTTAAAAATAATAAAAGAAAAAAAAATACGTATAAGTAATAAAGCACATTTTTGCTTCGAGCATTGAAACTTTCCTACGATAATGGGACTTTCCTGTGTCTTCTCGGATGAACCGAATTTAACCTTTTTTTTTTGAATCAGCAAACGAGCGAAGGGTCCCACAAAAAATGTGGTAAAAATTTCAGTTTTCAAACTCAATTATTTTTTAACCTTGCAAAACTGATTCAAAGCTCGATGATTTTCAAAAATTTTATAGTAAATTGAAAATAAAATTTTTTTGAAAACATTGAATTATTACGTTGGGAAATTTTCACCATTTTTATTTTTTTCAGCGTTAAAAAAAAAGTCACTCCGCGTTATTTCAAAATTTTCTGGAGAATCAAGAAGGAAATTTTCTTTGAGAACCATCCTCTTAGCCTCTGAAAGTGACTTTCTCGTGGTGTTCAAGTTTTGAAATCCGTTATTTTTCAAATAGCGTGACCAGTTAAGAATGGCGAATCGACTTCCAGTTGGTATTTTCAAAATATTCAGCGCAACTTAACCCCAAGCTCTGAAAAGGCACTGGTGAAAACTTTGACCTCCCAGTTCACTACACTCTTCACATGAAATAATTTAGTTATTGTACGATAAATTATAACTTATATTTCGAGCACTGTAAGGTCGATAGAAAAGGCCAGTAGGGCAGTAAAGTGACCAAATTTATCACTTTTGACTTTTCAGGCCTAGCCGTCCAATTTGCAATGGATAGTTAAAAGATCCCACCTGGTAGTCGATTCGGTATTCTCATGAAAAGGGTCCAGCAAGGTCTTCAAGAAGAATATTTGCAATCAGCGTAAAATTTCAATGTTTTTTCATACGTTGTTCACAATTTTACAAGACAGTCATTTAGGGTAGAGGGGGGGAGGGCTTCATAAAAAGCATTGAAAAAAGGAATATGGTGTAGAAGGATTTTTAATAAACGTAATGAAATTTCAAGGTCAATAGCTTGACCCATAACTCCCCCTAATTAGAATAAAATTGTAAAATTTATTTTTTTTTTTGCTTTTTCAAAACTAAAAAATTTAAAACTTGCTATTTTTTCCATTTTTAAACATCATTTTACAACTCTTGAAGAAGAAAATAATGCAACAATTTTTTTTTTTTTTGCTTTTACGAGGTTTACTATGACGAATTATTATCGCAAAATTAAAAAAAAAGATTTTTTTCGATTTCCATGTGAATTTTGAGAAGCAACTACAGAGAGGATTCAAAAATGAAGTCAGACACACCAAATTTTCAACACATTCATTTGATGTCATTTGGCAGTTTTTTTATCGTCTCTCTCCAATTTTCAAAAAAAAATTTAATCGGAAACGCACTATTACATAAAATTATGTAAATTAGCAGAAAATCAAAATTTATCGAAATTATTACCCTTTCCTTCCATCTTTTGCTCAGCTCGATACCGACTAAAATTGATAAAATTTGGAAAATAGGCTTCGATTAGCGGCGTATTGGATATTCTAGGGTAGACATGATCTCGGGTCAAAATTCAGGTGGGTCCAAATTTTGGGGAGGGGATGCTGAGGAACTGAAATTGCAAAAATTCTTCCTTTTTTAGCCAATCAGTAGACAGATTAAAGTTATACAACATATACAAAAATCAGGGGCTGTTCCTCCCCTATCTCTCCAACAACTCGAACTAGGAAGATGAAATTTCGTGTGTAGACTTAGTAGGGATCATATATATACCTTTTAGGGGTCTCGACTTTTCAGCCTCATTGCACCCGTTTTTCTCATTTTTTGGAGTTTGTTCCTCGCAGAAATTCCCTACAAATTGAGTCGGAAAGTTGAAATTTGATATGTAAATTTAGTATAAATCCTGGATATGCTTTCTGGTGGTGTCGACTTCCCTCCCTCCTCCACTGGCTAAGAAAAAAGGATCGTTTTTTTATTATTACATCATCGAAATGTTATCCCTTACAACTGTCACCGAGTCAAGTTTAGGTACATTACTCAATTTTGAAATATTTCAGTGAGGGTAATGAGTGTATAGATACAGACTTCCAGGGCTACAAAACGGTTTTTGTACATGCTGGCTCCATATTTAGTGGCACAGGACGGTAGAGTGAGGGGGTTTCTTGAGAAAATCGGATGACTGAATTAAATTAGATTTGTATAATTTGAAAGATTTTATGCAAATGTCTTTTAAAATCTTTACATATTTCATCAGAGGCAGAGTTTGTTTGGGGGTGGAGTGGGGAAAGAAATAAGAAAAAAAAAAATTTTTCAGAAAGCTAAAATTGTTTTTTTTTTTTTTGGGGTGGGGATTGTTCGAAAGATTAGTTTCTGTTACCAAAAGATAGGTAGCATGTATCAAAGTCTAAGCGAAGCGAAGGTGAATTAAAAAAAAAAATGATTTACGATGCTTTTTTTTCTAATCAGTATTGAGGATAAGAAGGGTTCAATGAGGCTAAAAAGTCAAAACTCCCCAAAAGGCATATCTAGGGTCTTTACTGACTATACATACGTAATTTCAACTTCCTATTTCAATTTAGAAAGGAATTATGCGAGGAACAAACTCAAAAAAATAAGAAAAAATGACCAAAGACCCACAAATTTAGGACTGTGATAGGGTGCAAACGGACTCGAAAGTCGAGTCCCCCAAAAAGGCGCATCGAGGATTCTTACTGACTGTACATACCTAATTTCAACTTCCTAACACAACTTGGAGGGGGGGTTATGCGAAGAAAAAACTCAAAAAATGAGAAAAAACGACCAAAAAACCACATATTTGGGGCTGTGAAGTGGCGAAACCTTGAAAAGGCACACATACGGCCCGTGTTAAATGTACATACCAAATTTCAAGTTCCCAGCTCACTTTGGTGGGGAGATAGGCGAGGAACAGCCTTTTTTCAAGGTCAAAAACGGTGAAAACCCTCACATCTTCCCTCCTAATCGACCAATAAGATTGATTTTTGTTCATGTTATACAACTTTGAATTTCCTATCGATTGACTCAGAAAGGAACAATTTTTGTATCTTTGGCTCCTCAGT
This sequence comes from Ferrisia virgata, assembly GCA_900060175.1. NCBI lineage: Eukaryota > Metazoa > Arthropoda > Insecta > Hemiptera > Pseudococcidae > Ferrisia > Ferrisia virgata. The sequence goes on from FIZR01006174.1 coordinate 71,325, forward strand.
ATCCCCTCGCTCAATACGAGGCAAAATGACCCAAAGTCATCCTGACTCATATATATGTAATCCACCCCAAACAGAGCGGATTGACCGAATTGGAGCAATTTGGGTCAGATCGAGCAGAGTAAATGATTTTAATGTTCGGGTGAAAAAAAATAAAAATAAAAATAAATATCTGACATGGCCGAAAATTGTCTTAATGGCCTCTAGGACCTCAAAACAGATTTTTTTGGTACTCCCCTCCCCCCGCCCCACCGCTGTTGATCGATAGACTGTAATAGCCTGGTTTTCTTTGACAATATGACACAGAATATTCAGTTTTAGCACTAATTTGGTGAAATTTAGAAGGAGAATAACAAGATTTATAGCAAAATCATTTCTAAATTCTACTAAAATTTCAATATTTCCCTCAGTCTTAAAGATGCTAAAGATTTTCTCAAAATTCAAACAGATTTCAAAACATGTTTAGTCATTTGTAGGAAATTTATAGCATGTACAGACAAATTCTCTGAATGGGGGGGGGGATTCAATATTTGGAAAGACTTAGCCCCCCCCTCCGACTCTTAAATCCGCCTATGCTTTCCTTCGTGTACATGATAAGAAAATTCAGCGTTAAAAACGTTCTCATTTCGCTGAGGAATACTTTTTACTTTTTTTCCCTGAGCCAAATTCTATCTTACATTAGAGTAGGTACTCGTACTTGGGTCTGACGCACGTACAGACCACGTATCACGGCGGGTGTCGTCGTCATAGCCGAAATACAAAAAAAAAAAAAAATCATAACATAAGGGGCTAATTTAATCCATCGTCACGTAATCGTAAGCAATATGGCGTCATATGGTATGTGTATGCGCTAAGTTTATACTCACGTTATGCAGCCAACTCAATTTCTTCCAAGGAGGATTCGCTTTGACGTGACATTCAAAATAAACGTCATCGCCTTCCTTAATGTCGTCCGCTTTCAGCGTGCTTCCCAGTCTTAACGTCACGATCGGCGAAACTGTTAACACGCAACCAGGTACGCAAATATTAGCAATTAATTATCGTCGTATAAATGGTTAATATAGCTGGTATAGTAGCCAGACCTACATAGTAGGTACACGAAATTTGTCGGGTAGGTAATCGTAACGCAGCGACCGCGCTTCGCCTTTGATACGAGATTACGTTTCCGGAAACAAATTATTGTTTTCCTTCGGCTCCGGTTTACCGATCTCGGACCAGCGTGGCGTGGGCGCCCTTCTACGCCACGATGCCATCACCCTCTCGCATTTATTCAAATACTACAAAAGGGTTGTGCGAACGAGAAGGTCAATGACGTTTTCGATGATTAATATTACAACGGCACTATACAAAGGGGGCTAGTAGGCCAACGGGTACGCAGGCGAAAGCAAATTAAAAAATATCTCGCCAAATGCCGTTTCCTTCTTCGCGAGCCACGATTCCGTATCAGGTGAATTAAATTACCTCTCTCCTGCATAGCGTTCGGTTCGCTATTGCCGTCGTTTCTAGCATAAACCACACAGCTCGCGTAAAATAGTACACTTGGCTGTATTGTGTGGAATTATTTCAATTCACCTCTCACCTTTATTTTGGTTGCGCTCTCGCGAAATAATGACGTGACGCGCGATACTACTCATCTATCGCAACACCGCCACTAACCCAAACCTTTTACACTGTACCTTTGAATTGTGGAGCATTTTTGTTTGTACGACACGACTCTACAATACCGAGCGACGTAGTAATACGAGTATGCGAGTATCGCACACTTATACACGTGACTGATGATAACAATAGATAGCAAATATCGCGCGGTATTTGTAACTATATTATCCCATAATTTAGACGACCAAAAGTTAAGGAGAAAAAAAATCACCCTATTGTTGCCATCCGGATCTCCAGCCACGGTACATCTTTCAATCGTATTTCTATAAGATACTCAATGATATGATTAAAAAGCTATGGGTGAATAACAATGTTAAATTTGCCCCCGACCGATTTCCGGCTGATACTTAAACGGTAGGTAGGTAGGTACTATCGAGAAACATCCTTCACCAAAATTTTAGCCCCACAAACCCACCAGTTTTTCATGGAGGTGACTCTAAGTGAAAATCACATGAATTTTTTTCGAAGATGCTAATCGATCGATTTGCGCAATTTTTTAATATATTGTAGACATATATGAGGGGAATCTCTGATAAAATCGACATCCCCTGCTCAAATAATTGCCCCCGCCCAAATACCCTTTTGAAAGATTTATTAATTTTTTTTACATGGATAATGGTTTCGAATGATTTTGAAATTATGTTTTTCAGATGTATATTAAACCCCTTCATAACATATATATTTTTTTCAAAATTTTAGCTCAAGTGTGCCATAGCCAAAATTTGAAAAAACCAGGCATCATAGTGAAATTTGGCCAAAAAAAAAATGACTTTAGTGACCAAATTGTGAGGAAAAAGTGACCAAAAAATCACAAAAAAGTGACTTGTTTATTGCAAAATTTGTAAAAAAAAAAAACACATGTATTTAATGCAATGAACACATAAAAATACATTT